>JACVTC010000104.1:0-47500 GCA_016946835.1 Neocallimastix lanati (nom. inval.) | reverse complement strand
TTTTACAATTAACAGCATTCTTTCCACAATTGCTATAAAATTTTATTTAAATATTTTATTTAAAAAAAAAAATTATTATTATCATTATAGATTAAAAGATTAAAAATTATTAATGCATAATAATTAGGGTTTAAAGATATAATTATTTATAAATAAAATATTAAAATAATAATAATAATAATAATAATAATAATAATAAATAGAATAAATAGAATAAATTTTTAACATTTTAAATAATATTCGACTTTTAATTTCTATAGATATTTCATTTCAAGTAATAGAAAAATAAAAAAAATATATATATATATATATAAATTAAAAAAAAAGTATAGTGAAAAAAAAAAAAAAAAAAAAACACTTACTAAACAGTAAGACCCTTAATTACACCAAGTCCCTTTGGAAGAAGTTTCTTTTGACTTTCATCAATATATCTAATAATAATTAATTACATATATATATTTGAATAGTTAATATTTTGTAATGTTATATAATTATTAATATATATATATAATTAATATAATAAATTATATATTTTTTTTCTTACAATTCTTTAAGATTTTTTAAATTTTTAATTTCGTTTGGAATAGATGTTAAATTATTTGAATAGATAGTTCTATATGAATATATATATATATATTATTAATTTTGTTAAATCATAAAAAAATATATATATATTAATAAAAAAAATGAAAATATTTATTTTTTATTGATATATTGTATAATTGTCTAATAAAATAATAAAATAATAAATATATATATATATATATAGTCTTTTTTCTTACAATTTTTCAAGCTTAGTTAAATTACCAATTTCTTTTGGAAGTGAAGTTAATTTATTACGGTGTAAATTTCTATATATTAATAAATTTAATATAATATCATAAAATATTAAAAAATATTTTTTTTTATTTATATAAATCTATGTAAATTAATTATAAGTTATTATTAGTATTATTATTAGTATTATTATTATTTTTTTACAATATAGTAAGATTAGTCATGCTACCAATTTGCTTTGGAAGAGTTTTAAGGTTATTATTACTTAATCCTCTATAATTAATATAGATTTTTAATATCATAAAAAAAAAATAAAAAAAAATTATTATTTTTAATATATATATAATATTGAATTATTAATTATAATAATATTTAGTTTAATAATTAATTATTTTGATATGTTCATATGTAATTATTAAATATTTATAATATTTAATTAATATTATTTACAATTGATAGACTTCTTTAAGATTTCCAATTGTTGTAGGAACACTCTTAATTTGATTATTATCTACCATACTTTATTTTCATTTTTAATATATATATATATAATTTAATTATAATATTAAATAAAAATTATTATATACTTTAATATATTTATATTTAAATATAAAATATTTTAAAAAATATATAGATTTTTCATTCAATATTTTCAACATACAATGAACCAAGGTTTTTTAAGTTGCCAATATTGGTTGGAATAGTAGTTAATTTATTATTATCTAACCATCTATAAAAATAATTTATTATTTTTAATTTTTTTTTTTTTTATTTTGTTTTTTTTAAAAAAAAAAAAAAAAATTAATATATTATTATTTATTAAATAAAATTTAAAAAATAAAAACAAAATAAAATATTAAAATTTATATTTAAAAATATATTTTTCATTTAATCATCGTACAAATATTCAAGATTGGTTAAACTTCCAATTTCAGCTGGAATTGCAGTAATTTGATTTTTATATAAATGACTATATATAATATTTTAAAAAGTAGATTTATTAATTTAAATATTATGAAAATTTTTATTTTAACTATAAAAATAAAATATCAAAATAATTATTTGTTATTTATTTAATATTAAATTATGATAATTTTAATAGTTACATAGATTTAACTTTTTTAATATTTCCGATTTCTTTTGGAATGGTTTTAATTTGATTATTATCTAATACTCTTTATAAAGTTTAATAAAAAAAAAATTCATTTATAATTTTATACATACATATATATTAATAATATTAATAATATTAATATATATATATATATTTAAAAAAAAAATTGTTAAAAATTTATTATTTTTTTAATATATAAATGAAAAAAATAAAATTTATTTTGTTTATTACAAATATTCAATATTTTTTAAACTGAAAACTTCTTTTGGAAGAACAGTAAGTTTGTTAACATTTACATGGCTATATATTTTAATTTTAATATTATGTCATTTATTATTAAAAAAATTTTTTTAGTAAATAATTATTTTAAAATATTGTATTGATTAAATATGTTTTTATTATTTAAATATTAATAATATTTACAGTTCTTTGAGATTTGTTAATTTTGAAATCCATGTAGGAATGGTGGTAATCTTATTTCTATCTAAAGATCTATATATATATATATATATATATTTGTATTTATATTAAAAAAAATAAATAAATAATTTTAAAATACACTTTATAATTTTATATTTAAATTATATATATATAAATATTAAATAGTTAAAATTTACAAATTTTGAAGTTTTGTTAATTTTTGGATTTCTTTAGGAATAGCAGTAAGTTTTGAATCTAATAACGATCTATAATTTATTTTTGAATGTATAAAATATTTACAAGTTTTTTTTTTTATTATTATTATATAAACAATTTATTATTTATATAATTATATATTTTAGAAAATATTATTAATTTGATATATTTTATTATATAAAATAGGTATGAAATCATTTTAGTAATAAAAATATAATATATTTATATTTCATATATAATTTTTTTCCTTAAATTTTTTAAAATTTTTATTTTTTATTAAAAGATTTTTTTTTTTACTTAAAAAAATATAAACTATATATATATATAAACATACAAATAGGCAATGTTGTTAGAATTCATAACACAACTCATAGAATCTGTTTTAATTCCTTGCTTTTTTAAATCACTAGCTAAATTATTACAGTTATAAGCTAAAGAAACTGATGCAAGTAATACTAAATTCAAAAAATTTAAAATTTTCATTTTGATTTTTTTTCTTTTTTTTTATTCTTTAAATTATATATTTTATTGTTTTATTTCTATTTATTTTTTTTATTTATTTTATTTTTATTTTTTGTGAATATCACAAAAAAAAAAAAAAAAAGTGACAAATTTTTACAGTTTATATATTATTGATGATGATTAATAATTAAAAAATTTTAAAAAAAAAAAAAAAAAAAAAAAAAAAAGAATATTCTAAAGATAGTTAAAAATGAATTTGTTTTATTTTATATTTTAATTACAGAAAAATAAAAAAAAATAAAAAAATATTAATTTAATAGAAAAATAAAAAATTTTTAAGAATTAAAGTTTTTATTATTATTGATTGTGTAACCTTAACAACTTCAATAATAATTAAAAAAAAAAAAACATATATATATTATATATATAATAAATTCGAATGTGAATCATTTTGGAAAAATTTAATTTCAGAAAGTTGCATTTATTTATTTTATTATTTATTTATTTATTTATTTATTTATTAAATTTTACTAAATGCAACTATGTGAAACGTAACTTTTCCACGAAAAAAAATTTTTTTTACGAATATTCTGAAATACACCTTTTCAAAATGAAATTTTTTGAAATGCACTTCCCCACTATATTTAAAAAAAATAAAATGAATTAAAAAAAAATTATATAATTATTTATAATAATAAATAATAAAATAAATAATAAATAATAATTATGCAATTAACTACCTTCCTATATATCCTTTTCATTATTATGTTTACTATTATATTATATCTTTAATAACTTCTTTTAAAAAAAATAAAATAAACTTTTATAATATAATATAATATAATAAATAAATAAATATGTAAAACAAAATGAATTATTGTTAATTGTTATCAAAGGTTACATATTTTTTTATAATTGTTTTATAGAGAGATAATAAAAGGAAAATGGGTAATACATTTTTTATATAAAATTAAATTTTATATTAAATTAAAATTTTAACAGACTAATGATTAACCAATAAGCAATTTGAATTAATAAAAAAAATATATTAAAAAAAATGTTTCATTTTTATTTTTTTTTTTTATTTTTGTCATATTAAAATAAACAATCAAACAAGTAAAAAGCATTAGTAATTTATAATAATAAAAATTTTTGTATTATTATTTATTATTTATTATTCAATTCTTTATTATTTATTATTTATTATTTATTATTTATTATTTATTATTTATTATTTATTATTTATTATTTATTATTTATTATTTATTATTTATTATTTATTATTTATTATTCATTATTTATTATTTATTATTTATTATTTATTTATTTATTACATATTATTATATATTATATTTATTTATTTTTATTATTTTATTTATTTATTTATTATTTATTATTCAACTATTTATTATTTATTTATTTATTATTTATTATTTATTTATTTATTATTTATTATTTATTATTTATTATTTTTTTTTTAAAAAAAAATTTTAAATTAAAGAAAATTTTTTAAATTAAAGAAAATTTTTTAAATTAAAGAAAATTTTTTAAATTAAAGAAAATCTTTTAAATTAAAGAAAATTTTTTATTTTAAAGAAAATCTTTTAAATTAAAAAAAAAAAAAAAATACATCTAATTAATATATATGTATTTATAAATAATAATTATGGAATTATGGATTTTTCGTGCTAGAAAATTTCAGCAGTAATATGTATGGTTAGAGCGCCAATGCTGAATAAACAATAAGGCTGTCCAGTAGGGACTACATCCACAAAGTGTTGTGACTACCTTAATATTCTCATGTCTTGAGGGGGGCATAGGGCGTTTCACACCGGAAATTAAAAAAAATTATGGAATAACTTTTAGAAAATATGAATATTCAAAAAATAATAATATAAATGTTTAATCAACATACCTATTAAATATTTTTATATTTCTATTAATATTTGTTAGAAAACAAAAGCTCTCCTTTCCTCTAAATTAAACCAACATTTTTTTTTTTTAATTGTACTATATGATTAATTCTAATAAATTTTTAAAAGAACAAATAACATTAAATCAATAATAATATTAATTCCTTTCGTATTATTAATTATACATAACATAAAAAAAATTATAAAGAAGAAAAATAATATATAAATATTAATTTTTTTTTATATTAAATAATATTTTAAGTTTATTTATTTGTTTATTTGTTTATAATACTATAAATTTGAAAATCAATGATTTTACTTTATTTTTTTTTTTAAAAAATCATTAGAAAAAGTCTAACATGTTTAAGTAATATTATATATGCAGGAGGCCTTCAATCATTCACTCATTTATTCCATAACATATAAGTATTCCATAAAACATAAAACAGTATTCTATATGTATAATTTCGAATAATAACAAAGTATGTTCTAATAATATTTGCAAAAAAGTAAATTGTATATAATAAACAATAAGTAATAAATAATTGAATAATAAATAAACAATAAACAATAAACAATAAAATAATATAAAATATATAATATATAATAACGAAATAATAAAGAAATAAATAGAATAAATAATATTTTTATAATAAATATTAAATAAATAAATAAAAATAAATATATAAATGTACATATATTTAAAATATCAATTAATGATTAGTATTAACAATAATAATAATAAAAATATAATAATAAAAAAAAAAAGGAAATAAAAATAGTAAACAAAATAAAATAAAATAAAATAGAAATTTAAGATTAATTAAAATATTAATAAATAAAGTTTTATAATAATATCTTAAACAAATATTTTAAAGTGAAAATAAAAAATAAAAAAAAAATAAAAAAAATTAAATATTTTTTAAAATTAAAAAATAAAAAAAAAAAAAAAAAAAAAAAAAAAAGATACAAAAAGGAAATAGAAAAAAATAATTAAATAAATATTAAATATATTATTATTTATATAATGTTTATATTTAAAAAAAAAAAAAAATTTTTATAATATATGTTTTTATAGATTTCATTATATATTTCCTTATTTGGGTAATCATTAATTTATTATAGATAGATATTAAATAATAATAATAATAATAAATAGCACATGGTTCAAATATTGCTATAAAACAAAAATGTGTAGTAACATATTTGTATATTTAATAATAAGGATTAAATATTAAATTTATATCTTTTTTGATAATAATTATTTTATTTTATTTTATTTCAATATATATAATTATAATTATAATAATTATAATACTTTAATTCATATAAAATTTATATAATTCAATATATTAGAATATATAATTAATCTATTACCTCTTTCTTATAAATAGATTAAATTATTTATATTAGAAATAGAGGAATTAGAATTATTATTTTAATTGTAATTACAAATATTATAATTTTATTAATAAAATTTATTAAACTATCATTGTTTAAAAACTCACTACTTATAAATTATTGCACATTAAAAGTTTTGCATATCAACATCTCGTGTTGGGAGAAGTTTTATTTATGATTTAAGTTTATTTAGTTATAATTTTATTTATTTATTATTTAATAAAAGCAATTATAATTTATTCAGTACATGAATATTTAATTATTGTTTAATTGAAAATATAAAAGAAATTATTAAATAATTTGGCATAAAACTCTTGCAAAGAATAATTATGAAGAATTATTTTTATATTTATAATTCATTATAAACTATTTAATTAATTTTTATGATAACTATTAATACAAAAGTATAAAATAAAATATTTATTAAAATAAAATATTATTTTATAAAATATTATTCATATAATATTAATAATATAAGATATTTATTATAAATAATAAAATATAAAATATTAATATAAAATAATAATTATTTAAATAATTAAAAATATAATAAAATAAATATAAAATAATATAAAAATAATAAAAAGAAATTTATATATTATTTTCAAATTGAACATTATTTTTTTTTTTAATAGCCGCAATTATTGTGGACTTTACTCTTTTTTTATTTATTCAATTATTAATTACATGAATATTTTTTATATTCCAAAAAAAACACCGAATTAATTAAAAAAAAAATTATTATTTGTCCAATTTGAACATTATAATATTTAAAATAGTAACATGAAAAATAAAGTAATATTCAAAATAAAGTGCATAAATAAATTAGGAAAAAGTTCATATGAAACGAACCTCACTTCCATATTACTTATTCAGGATTAGGGTTTGAATTGACTAGATATCTGAAAAAAATTATGGTCTTCTCCTTCAGAGGCATTGGCCCTACTAGTCTGTCCTAACTGTATTTTCAGGGTTGATGCTCCACAAATTTAACGGAGGGAGCGCATTTCGAAAAATTTCATTTCGAAAAGTTGCATTTTGAAAAGATTCATTTCGCAAAATTTTAGTAAATAGATAAATAAATAATAAAATAAATAAATAATAAATTTATTATAATATATTAATAAATTAAAATTTTATATAATAATAATTAATGTTTTTCATTATATTATATTTTTATTTATTTAATAAAATAATGTTAACTAATAATATTAGATATATTTTTCTTTTCATGGATTATTGAATCAATGAATAAAACTTTTAAATATCTAAATATTAAATATTAAAAAAATGAAATAATTTTAAGAAGGATTTTCATATAACTATATATTTAAAAAAATTAATATAAAATAAAAAATAAGCTAAATTTTATTTAAAATTTTTATATAATTAAATATATTTAATAATATTGAATAATTGAAAATTAACTAAAAATATTTAACAAAACGGAAGAACTAAAAATAGATTTTAGTGAAACTAATAGAGGAAAAGAACAAATAATTATTAATAAAAAATATAAATATAATTATTTTTATGCTAAAAAGAATAAATCAAAGGTATATAAATGTACCGAATATAAAAACTTTAAATAAATGTTAAATCTTATATTATTATAAAAGAAATATTAAAATATGATGTTGTTCATAATCATTTCGAACAGGAATATAATGCCCCTCTATCATTAACAAAATATAAAATATAAAACGTTTAAAACGTGTGATAAAATATTTTATTTTTTAGTGTGTTAATTCTAATTTATATTTATTATTATATATTTATATAATTTATTATATATTTTTTTTAAAAAAAAATTAATTTTAAATTTATTTAGTTATTTATTTAAATTATATATATTATTTATTTATTTTATTACTAATTTATTTATTTATTTATTAACTTTTTAAAAAAAATTTACGAAATGTTAACTTTTCGAAATGAAATTTTTCGAAATGTCTCACTCTCAAATTTAGTGTAACATTAAATTTTATGTTCTTGTATAATTTTATTTATATTAAATCACTTTATTAAAAGTATAGATATAAAACAAATAGATGTAGCAACATTTTTGTATATTTAATATTTAATAATAATTATTAAATATTAAATTTATATATCTTTTTTTCAATAATAATATTTGAAATAATTTATTATTCATATATTATTCAATATATATATATAAATTATTCATTATAATATTATATATATATATTAAATATATTATATAGTTAAATTCTTTTAAATATATATAATAAGAATATTATTATATATATAACTTAAATATAACCATTCTCCATTCTTCATATTTTTAATATTGGGAAGTTAACTTATTTTATAATTTTAGGAAAAGATATTAATATTAATAAAATATATAATTATATTATTAAAAATATATAGCACATGAAAGTCCCGCATATCATAATTTATATCACGTAGTTTTAAAAGATTTATTAATTTATTATTAGTAAATAAATTTTATTAATAATTAAGGTTTTTATGATATATAAAATAATTAAAAATAACAGCAATAAATATAATTTCTTTCATGGTTTTTTATTGCAAAAAAAAGAAAAACAGAATATTCTATTTATTTCTTTCTGAAATTAGAATATTTAATTTTGATAAACCATAAAAAAAGTTCGATATAATAAAAAAAAATATATATATGCCTAACCACTTTTTTTTTTTTTTATAGATGCAATTATTGTGAACTTTACTCTTTATTTATTTATTCAATTATTAATTACATGAATATTTTTTATATTCCAAAAAAAATACGGAATTAATAAAAAAAAAAAAAATAAATATTATTTGTCCAATTTGAACATAATAATATTTAAAATAGTAACGTGAAATATTAAAATGTATAAATAAATCCAGAAAAAAGTTCCTATGCAATGAACGGGAGAGTTGCATTTCGACAAGTGGAGTATTGATATAAATAAATGAATAAATAAATATTAATTCAAAATAATTTTCTTTAAAATTGTTTTTATTCAATATTAATAATATTTAATTTCATTTAATTATTTAATTATTTATTTATTTATTTAATAATTTTCAACTTAGCAAAAAGCAACTTGGCAAAATGCCACACTTTTCTAATAGGCCCTGCTAGCCTGTTTTACTGAATTTTTAGAGATGACTCTATAACCACTTTTTTAAAATTTTAAAAAAGTTATATAAATAAATAAATAAATAAATATATATATATGCCATAACAACTTTTTTTAAAATTGTAAAAAGAATTAAAAAACTTATATATATATATACATAATTATCTTTGCAAAATTTTTCTTTATATATATATGTATTTTTTTTTTTTTTTCTTGACTTTCGTAATTTTTTATTTATTCAATTGTATTATTTGTTTTATAGAATCATATATAATAATAAATATAAAATAATAATAAAATAATAATAATGAAAAAAAAAAAATTCATTAATATATATATATATATTTTATTAATTCATGTGATGATTTTTATTATATCAAATTGTAATAATCTATATTTATGACAAACAAGAAAATAAAAAATATATTTAAAATATAAAAATATATTCAATTATATCGAAAGGTTGTTATAAACTTTATTTATATTGATACTATATTATATTAATCTTTATTCTAAATAATTCTATTATATGTTTATGAATATTATTTTTTAATATGTTTTTATCATTCATATAGAAATTAGTCATATTTTAATATTTTTTATTTTTTATTAATTATTTTACTTATAAAGTTTATAAGTGTTGTTTCATTTTTATTTTATTTTATTCTATTTTATTTTTTTTCTTTTAAGTAAAATTTCTATTATATTTATAACATTTCCTTTTTCATATAAGACTTCATAGATATTAATAACTGGATATACAATTTCATTTTGATTATCATCGTCATAATTTAGGAAAATTTTTTTCATCACATCGATAATTTCACAATCTATTGCTCTATATATAACTTTATAAAAGATCTAAATTGATTATTATCGTTTTATTATTACCTATTTTTTTTTTTTTTAAAAAAAAATTTTTTTTATCATATTTTGTGCCAAACTCTTCATGAACATTAATAACAAAAAAAAAAAAAAAAAAAAAAAAAAAGAAACGTTAAACATTAAAATAATATAAAAAAAAAACGTAAAATATTAAAATAATATAATAAAAGAGGTATGTAAAATAAATATATGAATAAAACAGAAATATTGAATGTTCCTTAAAATGACTCATGTTATTCAAATTCTATTTAAATAAAATTTAAAAATTATTTTTTAAATGTTAAAACACAGCAAATGAATAATTTATTAAATAATAAATATATAAGATATAAAATAAGATATTTTATTCTTAATAAATAATATTTTATAATAAAAAATTTATATAAAGATATAATTTTAATTTAATATATATATATATATAATTTGAAATTTCAAAAATGTATGAATATTCTATTTTCAATATCCTTTTTTATTTATTTATTTATTTATTTATTTATTTATTTATTTATTTATTTATATATTTTTATTTTGTAGCCAATATTTAATATATAATATATCTATAAAATATATATATATATATTTAATTTTATTGCTATTATAATATGAAACTAATTTTTATTAAAAAATTTTTTTTTTTCATTAAAAAAAAATAGCAAAACTAAATAATATTAATAATACTAATAATACTAATAATAAGAAGAATTAATATATATTAATAATAATAATAAATAATAATAAATAATTTTAAATAATAATAAATAATAATAAATAATTATAAATAATTATAAATAATAATAAATAATAATAAATAATTATAAATAATTATAAATAATAATAAATAATAATAAATAATAATAAATAATTAATACTACTATTACTAATAATAATAAATATAAAAAAATCTATTATAATATATATAGTTATATTTAAGAACTAATATAATTAAAAAAAACTTTCTTTTTTTTTTTTCTAATACCCTATTATTAATAATCTTTTTTTCCACTTGACTAATATTATAATATACTATTCAAACATAATATTCCATCCTATATATGATCTTTAATGAATAAACTACCATTTATTAAATAATAGTTCAAATACAATAAATTAGAAAAAAAAAAAAAATCAATATAACTGAAATTTATTTAAATTACTTTATGATATTGATTATAAAGTAAATTACAAATATTTATATATAGAAGGATTTAGTACAATAAAATTTTTATAAATCATGAGAAGAATATTAATACAACATAATTATATATTTTTTTATTATTACAGTGAAAAACAAAAAAATACATATTTTTTTTACACATTATACTTAAATTTTTTACAATTATTATTAAATTGATATTATTTACATATATGCATTTTAATTTAATCAATACATTTAATATAAGTTACAAACATTAAAAATGTATTTTTTTTTTTTTTTTTTTTTTTTTTTTCTTTAATATCAACTTATATACAATTAATTTTTAAATTTTTTCAAAGTAATAAAAGAATGCTGACAGTAATCATAGTTACAAATGCGTAACTTATTTTCTTAACAGTGGTGACGGCACTACTCTCACTAAATTTCAAAATATTTAAACTGGCACTTTCACATTTACCATTTCTGTAGCTTTCTAAATTTTTATCATAGAATTCAAATACCTTTGGATATTTTTTAGTAAGATCAGTATTTTGTTCCTTTTCATAAGCAGCCTTACCAGCCATTATCATTTTGTCTATAGCAATAATATTTTTATTACATGCTGAATCAGTACAAGTATCCGCTAGGATTTTATTTAAACTTGTGAGTATTGAGCGAAGAGCCAATCCATCATTACTTGCATCAAGAATGGCTTCAAAATCATTATTGCTATCATATTCATATCTATTTTCAACTAATTTTGTAATGGTTTTTATATTATTAAACATGAAATCAATACCATCATTTGTTACATAATTGGCAAGTGGACAATAATCATCTTTTTTGTTTTTATTACAAGCCATTAAATAACTACCTTTTATAATTGCTAATTTCAATAAAAGTCCAATTCCTTTTTCCTCTTTAACACACTTCGTATTAGAAATAATCTTGGTAATAGCATCTTCATCAATGAAATCTTCACAATCGTCACTATCAAAAACTTCGCAACCCATTTTTAGTACTTTCTTAACTAATTCTTTACATTTGGTTGGATCCGTGTTATCTCTTATTGTAGGATCACAATATTTGTCAATTAATAAATCTTCAATTTCATCAGCTTTTGATTCAATTTTTGAGTTTAATTTGTTAATACATTTCATAGCTTTTTTGAGGTCAGCACTGCATTCATCGGAAACTTTTTTATAATCATATGACATCTCTAAAATATCATCTCTCTTCATTAAAAAACCTGATACCAGGTTTAAACTAAATGAAATTAATAAGATGCTAATATTAAGAAATTTCATTTTTAATTATTAATTTTATTATATATATGTATATATGTATATATATTTAAATTTTTTTTTTCCTTTTTTTTTTTTTTTTTTTTTTTTTTAATTTGTTTTATTATTATGGTATTTCAATTTTTTATTATTTAAATTATAGATTTTTTTTTTTTTTTTTTTTTTTTTTTATAATGATAGGATCAATATTGGTTCAATAAACATTAAGATAAAGTTATAGAGTTTATATTCCTTATATAAAAAAAATACTTATTAATATATTAATAATAAAAATAAAAATCTTAATATAATAATAGAAATATTGTTAAAAATATTACTAATCTTAATCATAAGAAATTTGTGATTAAGATTAATAAGATTTTTATTATTATTATATAATAAAAGTATTAAAAAAATTTTTTAAATAATTTTAATAATTATAAATTATAATAATTTCTTTATAGTAATTGAAAAATTATATTTCAAAATATCAAAATATAATTAATAAACTATTTTTCATGTTATTTTTAACTTTTTGAATATAAATGTATATAAAAAGTATTATAAATTTATTTATAAAAAAAAATAAAAATAAAAATAAAAATCATAATAAATAAATCTTAAAATTATTATAAATATAATTATAAATATATGGTAAAAATTAAAAATTTGTATGATTCCATAATATAATTATGGTACTTAGAAAAAAAAAATTTAATAAAGAAATTAAATTTTAAATTAAATAAAATTAAAGTAGAAATAGTAAAAATTATTGTTTTGTCAAGAATTTTTGGGTTTATAATTATGCCAATTTTATTAATATATTTTATAATAAAAAATAATTAGCACTTATTTATTCAAAGTTTAATCCTTTTAAATTAATACATTATGGATTATACATTAATTATATTATTCATATATTTTACATATTCTAACAATTATAATTATAGCAATAATATAAATTTGAGTAAACTAAAAAAGTTTATATCTTTAAACATAAATTATTATAGAATTAAATATTATTAATAAAGAATTATTAAATATTTTTCTTTTCTATTATCCATTTATTACTAATATATTTATTCTAATAAACTAATATCAAGAGAAGAATATTAAAATAAATCAATTTTTTTTTATCAGTAATAAAAAGAATAAAAAAAAAGTTAATTTTTTTTGCATATTATATTCAAATTTTATTTTTATTATTATTATTAAATTGATATTATTAATATATATATATTTATTTATTTAGTCAATATACATTTAGTAAAAATTACAAACATTATTACTATTATTATTATTATTATTTTTTTTTTTTTTTTGAATATAAACTTATATACAATCAATATTTAAATTTTTTAAAGTAATAGAAGAATGCTGACAACAGTCATTGTTACAAATGTATAACTTATTTTTTTCATAGTGCTGCTACTACCACTATTATCTGAATCAAAGCCGACATTTTCACATTTATTATTTTTGAAGTTTTCAACATATTCCTCGTAGAGGTTAAATACATTTGGATAAGTTTTTGTAAGATCAGTTTGTTGTTTCTTTTCATAGAGAGACTTACTAGCCATTGCCATATTATCTAAAGCAATAATATTTTTATTACATGCTGAATCAAAACAAGAGTCTATTACGATACTATTTAAACCATTAAGAATAGGGAGAACAGTTAGTATATCATTAGTTATATCAAGAGTGGCTTCAAAATCATTTTCACTATCTCTCATATATCTCCATTTAATTAATTTATTAATTGTTTTTGAATTTTCTACAATGAAATCAACAGCATTATTTGTTACATAATTGGCAAGTGGACATAAATCCCCTTTTTCGTTTTTACCACAAGCCATTAAATAACTACCTTTTAAACCTGCTAATTTTTCTAAGATTACAACTTCTCTTTCGTTTTCACCACATTTCGAACTAGAAATAATCTTGGTAACGGTACCATCAGCAGCGAAATCTTTACATTCATCATAACTAAATATTTCACAACCAATATTCAGTCCTGTTTTAATTGCTTCTTTACATTTAGCAGAATCCATGAGCTTTTCATCCGTTGGATTACAAAATTGTTCTACATTTAAATTTTCAAGACCTTTAAGTTTTGTATCAAATTCAGATGATATTTTTCTAATACATTTTACAGCACTTTCAAGTTCAGCACTACATTCTTCAGAAATATAGTTTAAATCATATTCAATTTCAAAAGGATCATCTCTCTTCATTAAATAACCTGATATCAAGTTTAAACTAAGTGAAATTAATAAGCAACTAATATTAAAAAATTTCATTTTTTAATTTTTATGATAATTTTTTTTCTTTTTTTTTTTTAATTTTTTATTTTTAATTTTTTATTTTTAATTTTTTATTATTTATATTAAATAGGTCAATTTTTTTTTTTATTTTATTTTATTTTATTTTATTTATTTCGGAAAGTTTAAGTTTTAGATAAATTGATGAATTTTATATTTCTTATATATATTTATATAAAAAAATATTTATATATAATATTTAATAGATTATTAAATAAAATTATAAATATTATAAAATATTAAAAATTTTATTTAATAATCTATTAATATTTATATAATATTTATAATGGATAATATCTTAGGAAAAAGGTATATTGATATACTGATAATGAAGAAAAATACTATTATTAGTAATAGAAATAATAAAAAAATTTTTTAACCTTAATCATTAAGTTAATAAGATATTTAATGTTTTTTTTTTTTTTAAATTATGAATAATATAAATAAAATATAAATACATAATTAAAGAAGAACTGATAATAATGATAACTATAAAAAAAAAAAAGAAAAAGAAAAAAAATAAGCTTTTTAATTTTATAAAGAAAAAAACTAACTTATAAAATTAAAAAAATTAAAAAATAGGTAAGATAAAAAATAAGCTTTTTAATTTTTTTTTAAAACCAATTTTTAAATGTTATTTTATATTTTTATTTATATTATATGTTTCAAATAAAACAAAATGGAATCATCGAAAATTCTTTTTTTTGTTTTTTATAATTCTTATTAATATTTTTTTTAAAAATGATGTATTTCTATTTTTAATAAAAAAAAATGGAAACTAAATTTAATTTTATTAAGAACTTATTTTTATTAAATTAATGTATCGACCCCCACAAGTATCATATCTTCACGATTTTTCCCTTTGGGTTTTGCGTGAAAGGTTAGGGGTTAAACGATACTCAGGTAGGTATACTTTCTAAGTTTTCTATATTTCTAACACTATTAGAATCCCATTGCGTAAGCCTTGTCTGAGAGGATTTACAGTGTCCAGCTCCTCTGGGATGGCAAGGACGCCACCTATAGTTGGCTCTGCTTTCCCTCGAGGATCGCGTAGGGTGCTTCTATATGGAGTTTCTTTGCTTATGGGGAGTTGAGAGCGTCGACGCCGTACCGGTATGGCAGTTAATCATACACCCATATTACTATATGGGGAAGACCAAAGTCTTCAGTCTATAAAAAAAAAAAAAAAAAAAAAAATTAAATTAATGTATTAATAAATTATTTTATTTGATTATATATTATATTTTACATATATGAATGTGGTTCATTTCGCCAATTTTTATAATACAAATTTTCAATACGCCATTTATTTTTAATGGCTTGTAAAATTTTTTGTTAACGCCATAAAAAATTTTAATAAAATTATATGTAAAAAAAATAAATGTATAAATAAATAAACAAACAAATAAATAAACAAACAAATAAATAAATAAATAAAGAATGTAATAAGTATATAAAATAAAAATAAATAGTAGAATATGAGTATAAAGTACAGATTGAATAAAATAAAATAAAATAAAATAAAATAAAATAAAATAAAATAAAATAAAATAAAATTAATAGTAGAATATTAAATATAAAGTACAGATTGAATAAAATAAAATAAAATAAATAGTAGAATATAAATATAAGTAGAGATTGAATAAAATAGAATAAATATCTAATATTTTTTTTTATTAAAGAATATTACAGATCAATGTTTTAGAAATGAAAATTTTTTACATTTTTATTGTATTCAATTGATGATGTAATTTAATATATAAAACAATGTTATTGATTGTTAATAATCTCATTAAATATAAATGATTTTTTTGCTTTCTAACATATATAATTAAATAAAACATTTTATTTTTAAAAATAAATTGACTTTAATATTCTTTAATTAAAAATAATAATAAATATTTACTTTATTTTATTTTATTTTATTTTATTTTATTTTATTTTATTCAATCTGTACTTTATATTTAATATTCTAATATTTGTTTTATTTTATTTTATTTTATTTTATTTTATTTTATTTTATTCAATCTGTACTTATATTTATATTCTACTATTTATTTTATTTTATTTTATTTTGTTCGATCTGTACTTTATGTTTAATATTCTACTATTTATTTTATTTTATTTTATTTTATTTTATTCAATCTGTACTTTATATTTAATATTCTAATATTTGTTTTATTTTATTTTATTTTATTTTATTTTATTTTATTCAATCTGTACTTATATTTATATTCTACTATTTATTTTATTTTATTTTATTTTGTTCGATCTGTACTTTATGTTTAATATTCTACTATTTATTTATTTTATTTTATTTTATTTTATTTTATTTTATTTTATTTTATTTTATTTTATTTTATTTTATTTTATTTTATTTTATTTTATTTTATTTTATTTTATTTTATTTATTTATTTTATTTTATTTTATTTTATTTATTTATTTTATTTTATTTTATTTTATTTTATTTTATTTTATTTATTTTATTTTATTTTATTTTATTTTATTTTATTTTATTTTATTTTATTTTATTTTATTTTATTTTATTTTATTTTATTTTATTTTATTTTATTTTATTTTATTTTATTTTATTTTATTTTATTTTATTTTATTCAATCTGTACTTATATTTATATTCTACTATTTATTTTATTTTATTTTATTTTATTTTATTCAATCTGTACTTATATTTATATTCTACTATTTATTTTATTTTATTTTATTCAATCTGTACTTATATTTATATTCTACTATTTATTTTATTTTATTTTGTATACTTGTACTTACTATTACATTCTTTATTTATTTATTTTTTTTTTACAAATAATTGAAAAACTAATTTTTCAAAATTAGTATTTAGAATAATATTGGATAATTAATATAATAATTTTAATTATATAATTAAAAAATATTTATAAAAATATAGAAATGGAAGAAAATCTAATTATTGATGTAAATGAGTCTAACAAAGGAAAAAAATAAATTATTATCAATAAAAAATATAAATTTAATTTTTCATATATAAGAAAAGATAATTCAAAAGTTTATGTACAGAAATAAATGTAAATCTTTTATTATTTTAAATAAGAAAGAAATCTTAAAATATGATAGTTCACATAATCATCCTGAAAAAGAATACGATATATCTCTATCTATAATGAAACATAAAATTAAAGATGGAATTGAAAAAAGTTCAATTCCTTATGGTATAAAAATAAAACCCCTATATAATAAAATTTCTAAAGAAATGAGATTTATATGTTCAGAATATAATTCAATTAAATCCCAAATATCAAGAAATTTAAATAAAAACTACCATCCAATGTAACAACATTTACTGAAATTCCTAATGAATCTAAATATTATAAAACAATATAAAACAAAGTGAGGTGAAAATTTTATGATATTCAAAAAATATTAATTTAATAATTTTTCAATCTCCTTTTCAAGTAAAATTATTTAGGGAATATAATAATGATATATTTGTTGATGGTACATTTTATATTGCCCCTAAATTTAGTTATCAATTATTTATTACAAGAACTTACGCTAAAGAATTAGATAGTTTTTACACTACTTCTTTTGCAATATTACAAAATAAAGAACAAGAAATATATAAAATATTTAAAAAATTAAAAAAAAAAATGCTAATACATATAACAATAATATTATAGTTTCAGAATCAACAGTTATTTAAATAATTTATTTCCAACAATACCATCTTATTATGAATTAATAGATAAATTAAATAAACTTAAACATTTACCATATTATGATTATCAAAGAAAAATAAGAGGAATTTGGAAAATAAAAAAAAGAGCAATAAATAAAACTAATGAAATCAGTGTCTTAATTGAACACTACAAAAATATTGAAACCAAGTTAATTGATACTAAATATGATAGAAATAATACTATTAATTTGTGGTTTGATTGTTTAACTGATTTAAATAATATAATATAAATATTATTTTATAATAAATAATTAAAAAATGAGGGATAATCATTCAAAAATTTAATTTATAAAGCTAATTAAATATATACAGTTTAAATAAATTTTCAAATACGTCTCTATAATTAATAATTTTATCATTATAATTATTATTTTTTTTAATAACATTTAAATAAGAGAATTATTATTAATAATATTTATATTTTTAATAACATTTATATTTTTATATAATTTGTTATTATTAGCATTTAAATAAAAGAATTAAAATCATAAAATCTAACCATTATATGATTTATTTAATTATTCACTTAATAATTAATTTAAAAAGTGAAATAACAAAATAATACAATAAAATAATATTATGTAGCATAATATAGCTATAGCCACAAATTTATATATATCACGTGAAAAATTGGCGTAATGCAACCTCCCCTACATATATCTATTGTATATCATGTGATATTATGTACGCCACTATTAGACAATTTATACTATTATATTGATAATTAATGATTTATATAAGTTTATTTATATTTATTATTTAATATAATAATATTAAACTTTATTTCTAACAATATATTATTATTATCATATTATGAATATAATATAATAATAATACAAAAAAGTAATTTATTAAATAATAAAAATATAGGATACTTTATAATATACAAAATACCTATATAAAAATAATTTTTAATTAAAAATATATCATAATATATTAGATATTACTTGTAATATCTAACATATTCTTTATAATAATATATTATATGTATTTTGATTCATTATTGATTCAAATTTATTAATATAGTATAAAATATATAATTATTATTTGTGTTTCAATTAAAAGTATAATTTAAAAAATACATATATATATAAATTATTATTACCTCTTTTTTTTTCTCAAAAAAAAAAAAAATTAATAATTATTATAATAAAATAAATAAAAATTAAAATAAAAAAAAAAAAAAAATAAAATTATATGAAAGTAAATTAATAAAATTATAATAAAAACAAAATATATAATTAATTAATTTTTTTTAAAAAAAAAAAAAAATGGAGAAAAACGGAATTTCAAATCAAGAACAAAATCTTAAAAAAAGAAATGTTCAAAATAAAAACAAAGATTCCACAACTGAAGAAATAACTTCTCAAAGTGAACCCCCCAAAAAGAGTTTTTTTGAATGGTTAAAAAGTTCACTTGTAGATTTTGTAAAGCAATTTACAATGCCAAAAGTGTACCTTCACGGTGTCGTTGGTGCCGTTGGTTCTTTAACTGTTTTATATACTTCTGCAAAATATCTTCCTTTTAAAAATGACCCAAATTATTTGACATTAATGAAAATGATTAAGGAAGTACCATTAATATCTATGGTCTTTCTTGGTGGTATTCCACCAATTCTTGAAGAAGTTGTATGTAGAAAACTTATCTTTGGTAATTTAAAAAAATATTCAAAGGTTTTAGCATACATTATAGCCAATATTGTATTCGCTGTAGGTCACTATAATTTCAGTTTTCAAAGAGCATTACAACATATTAATACTGTACCAACCTACTTTGTTTCAGGATTAGTATTAACATCAACATATGACTATGATGGCCATCTTTTAGCTTCTATGATAGCCCATTTCATTACTAATGTTGGTATTCCAATATTATATCATTTAGGTTTATGGGTTTAAAATAAAAAATATTTAAAATTATAATCTATGATAGCCCATTTCACTATTAATGTTGGTATTCCAACATTATATCATTTAGGTTTATGGGTTTAAAATAAAAAATATTTAAAATTATAATCTATGATAGCCCATTTCACTATTAATGTTGGTATTCCAACATTATATCATTTTAAGTTTATGGGTTTAAAATAAAAATAGTTAAAATTATGAAAAAAATAAAAATATCAAAAATTAAAAAAAAAAATAATAATAACACAATAATATAATATAATATAATAATGTATAATAAACATAAATAATAATTTTATTATAAATTAATAATAATAGTATATCATTTTTGTTATATTGTTAAGTAAGTTATAAAATAATTATTTAATGAAAATAACAATAAATATTTTATATATTTTTTCAAAAGTTTTGGTCATGTGAAAAGATTTATTAAAAGTTTTTTTGTAACTAAAATAAAATGAAAAGTAAAAAATGTTTAATCTTTTTTTTTTTTTTTTTTTTATAATATATATATGTACAATGTACAATTAAAGAAAATTAATAAAAAAAAAATAGTTATCACTAAAAATAAAAAAAAAAAAAAAAAAAAAAAAGAAAAATAATAAAAAAAATTAGTTATATTGAATCTTTTTAAAAAAGTATACAACATTTTTATATATTTTATTCATTTATTATACCAGATTATATTATATTATTACTTTAATTAATATATTATTACATTTGTTAATTATTTTGTAAAGTATTTTTTTTTTTTTTTTGTTTGTTTGTTTCAATCTACCAATATTTTTAATAATTTTTTTTTTTTTTTTTTGTAAAAAAAAAAAAAAATAAGATAAATATTATTTATTGACTTTAGGTTAATTTTTTTTTTTATTTTTTACATATTTTTATAATTATAATTAGTTTAATAATAATTATATTAAAAAAGTAGTTTTCAAAATAAAATTTTATTTCTTTAAATTAAACAATTAAATATTTAATTTAAATACAAAAAAAAAAAAAAAAAAAAAAAAAATTTTTTCTAATTATGTAATAACTAATGAAAAATAATTAATGGAGATTAAATTAAATTAATTTCAATATATGAAAATACATTCATATATATATTGTATTATTTACTTAAATAATAAGTAAATAATACACTTAGCACTTTAACATATAAAATAATTACTACTAAAATGGAATATTCTGTTCATAATTCATCTTCAAAATTTGTTATACAATTCTTTATTAGTCATATTTCGTACAAAAAATTATTTCTGAAATAGAAAATCTTCATTATCATATTTTTATTGCTTTCCTATGGTGTATTTTCTAAATGGAATATATATATATAGAATGGTATTATAATAAACATCATTATTAAAATAATTAATAATTTAATATTAATATGAAAATATGAGAATAATTTAATATAATTTAATAAAGAAGAATATTAATTATACTTAACTTTGTAGAATTTACTATAGAAAATTCATAATATATATATAATATTTACTACTAAAATAGAATATTCTGTTCATAATTCATAATATGATATTGATTCTTCTATTTTAAGTTTATAATTTATACTTCTCTCCAAAATTTGTTATATAATTCTTTATTAATCATATTTCATACAAAAATATTATAACGTACAAAAAATTATTTCTGAAATAGAAAATGTTAAAATATTATGAATTATTTATTAAAGTTTAATATTAATTATAGCTATTAATAATATATTTTATGTATAAGTATTAGATTAAATATATGTATAATTTATGTATTGTATTTTGTGTATCTAATGTATTATGGCTAGATCATATAAATATATGATTGATTGTTAATGTGATACAGATATGGTTCAATCGTTTATTAGTATATGTATTACCATGTAAAAGTATATATAAAAAGTATGCATTATTAATATAATTAATAATATAGTGTTCTAAAATATAGTAAAATAAAACAAAAGATTAAGAGTCTCAGTGACTTAAAAAAAAAACCGATTGGCAAAATTTCACCTATAAAATTAAATATCAAAACTTTAACAAGGCAATTTAAAATGGGCGATTTTGGTATCAAAAATAAAGAAAAAAAGGAAGCTACTTCAAGTGAAGATGAAGAAGAATACCAACCGCTTTTTGAACGAACTAATGTCGATAGAAATAAAAATATTAAGGAAAGAAAAACAAGCCGTTTTTCAAATGCTGTTGGTACCAAAACTCTTTTAAGAGGAATAGAAAATTATTCTATTTGGGTACCAGATATTGAAAATGTTCTTGAAATGAATTGTCTAGACGATTATATATATGAAGATATAATTAAAAAAGTTAAGTTAGTAAGCATTCCAATAGGTGACAGATCAAAATATAAAAGAGTCAGGGGTAGCACTCGTTTCGTATACGATTTAAATGTTACAGATGAAATGTTGAACGATGAAGCACATGCAAAATACATTCTAAGCAACAGTGTGAGCGACCAAATAAAAGAAGAAATTAATTTCAGTGCTTATACTTGTTTTGAGATCTGGAACATTCTAAAAGAGTCTTATAGAAAATCAAGAGAGGAAAGAATAGAAGATATAAAAGAAAAAATAGAAAATAAAAAAATATGATATGGAAGATGACTTTGCCATATTCATATCTAATGTTAATTATTTGTATGAAGAACTGGAAGATTTAGGGGAGGTGTATTCAGATGAAAAGAAATTTAAATGCTTGTACAACATGCTTCCATCATACATATGCATCACATCAAACATGATATTTCATAGAAAAAATTGGGATAATCTTATGGCATATATGATTGATGTTGTACCAACACTCAAGCAGTTACAAAAGCAGAAAGGAATCATTAGAAATAGAGAGAATAATAATACCAAGCCTGAAGCCAACTACATTAAAAGGAACAATAAAATAAATAATTTTAACAGAGAAGATAATAAAGATAAAAGAATATGCTATAAATGTAAGAAGAAAGGACATATTGCAAAATTTTGTCCTTCAAACAATAAACATAATAATAGAAAATATGATTCTAAATATAAGAAGAAGTCATTTTCAGCAGAATCGCATGAAGAAGATTTGAGTAAATACAACCTATTTGCCGACAATTACAACTCAAATGAAGAAAATGAATCGAATGGGGTAGAAATTCAAAAAGGTACTCCGAGGCAATAAGGAAATATAAAGTTTTGATTTAAAAAATAGATTATAAGTCAAAAATTATAATAACACTAAATAACACAAAAATGTTTTATAAACAAATAAGTTTTATTATATTTAGATTTTAAATTAATCTTTATTAATTATTAGTGTTATTAACAATAAATCGTTAATAACAATTACATCGATTAAAATACATGAAATTTGGTTAACTATTTATATTTTTATCTTATTACATTTATAATATATAATTCCTATTGAATTATATTATCTAACTATTTATTTAAAAACAATACTAACCTAAACTAATAATAAATAATTAACTATTACTAAATAAAGAGAATTATAATTAATAACTAAAATAAATATAAACAATTTCAATCGAGTTCATTTATTATTTATTTATTATTTAAATATTATTAATAAATTCTTATTATATTTTCTATTTAAAATTAATATAAAAGTTGTCATAATTATTTAATATGATTTTAGCATAAAATGCCGCAAGTTTCAACATGACTAATTGCATAGTTTCATGTTGTTAATTTATCTTGTAAAAAACCTTAACTCTTATTATTTAAATTAAATTACATAAAAAGAAATGATTTTCAATTACTAGTTTCACAAGAGAAATTTTTAATTTATTAATATGATTGGGAAGAAGTCGAAGTTTTGTTTAAAATTATTTGCAATAATTTTATACACGTGATTTTTAATAGATTTATTTCAATTTTACTTAAATTTATGATTAAATTTAATTAAAATTTATAAAGATATTAATAATATCTTTACAATCTCGCCCCTTAAGTCGAGCTCCTGCGAGATTAACTTTAAGAAGGAAGATCAATTACAAAAGGTTGATATTTATGTCTAACATAGTACTCGTTTGCATCATCAGGTGGTTGACAGAATTCGTTGTTAACATTCGAAGATTTGTTCTTCTTTTCTTTTCTGTAATATTCTTGTATTAATTGTCTATCAAGAATTTGATCTTCATCAATCCAAGTATTTTCACTAAAATCGCATCCTTTCCATTTAATCAAGTAACGATTCTTATTGTTAAAGGTTTTCATTTTAATTATTCTTTCAGGAGTTCTATCAATTGTATCCGTATTAAGATTAATATTTCTTCTACGAGTATTTCTTCTGTTTGAAAATTCATTTTCATGATAAGGTTCGAGAAGTGAAACATGAAATACAGGGTGACAACGCATATTATTAGGAAGTTTAAGTTCGTACGCTAAGTCACTAACTTTTCTTATTATTTCAAAAGGTCCTATTAGTTGATCAGATAATTTTCTATTTTTCTTTGTTGTATTACCCTTTAAAAGATAAACTTTATTTCCTACTTTAAAATCTGGAGAATCCATTCTTTTCAGATCTGCATATTTCTTATAAGTCTTTTTTGCTTGCTCTAAGTTTTCTTTTAAAAATTTAATGTTTTCATTAATATTTAATATTCTTTTCTCAGCTCTATGCGGATTCTCATTTGAAGGAATTTCAGGATTAAATTTCGGATTAAAACCATAATTTGCAAAAAATGGTGATTGATTTATTGACTGTTGTAAAGTATTATTATAGGAAAATTCTGCAAAAGGTAATAAATCAAGCCAGTTATTTTGCTTTTCATTGATGAAACAACGAAGATATTGTTCCAATATCGAGTTCACCCTCTCCGTTTGACCATCGGTCTGCGGGTGATAAGCAGTAGAAAAAGAATGCTTAATATTTAAAAGAGAGCAAAGACGATTCCAAAAATCAGAGGTAAACTGAGAACCACGATCAGAAATAATAGAATCGGGGAAACCATGAAGTTTAAAAATATTAGCAATGAAAGAATCAGCAGCAATAGAAGCAGTAGGAAGACATCTAAAAGGTATAAAATGAGCCATTTTAGTTAAGCGATCCACAACAACCATTATAGTGGTCATATCTTTGGATTTCGGAAGTTCAACAATAAAATCCATAGAGATAGCAGACCAGGCTCTATTTGGTGTAGAAAGTGGAGAAAGTAAACCATATGGCTTATGTCTTGGGATTTTGGATTTTGAACAAATTTCACAAGATTTAATAAACATTTTAACATCTTTTTGTAATTTAGGCCACCAGAAATTACGAGAAATAAGTTCAATAGTTTTATTAATTCCAAAATGACCAGCAGAAATAGAGTCATGATGGAGTTCTAAAACTCTTATTCTAATTTTATTGGGAACATAAATTAAATTTTCAAAAAGTAAATAACCATTTTTGTCAAGAGAAAATTTATCGATTTTACTAAAAGGGGGATCTTTTGATTTATCATTTTTAAGAAATTCAGTTATTTTGCAATAGAATTCATCATTAGCTAGAGAATCATGAATAGAGGAGATTAAAGAATCATTCTTAAAACTACATGAATTAATAACGCATGAAATAGGACGAACACTAGCAAATAAATGATCACTACGTCTTGATAAAATATCTGGTTTACCTGACTTTTTACCAGCTCTGTAAATTAGTTTAAAATCAAATCTAGATAAGAATTCATACCAACGAATTTGGCGTTGGGAAAGAAGTTCAGGTTTTCGAGGGAAAGTTAAATTCTTATGATCAGTATAAATAATAAACTGATGGCGAGCTCCTTCTAAGTAATGTCTCCATCCTTCCAATGCAACTTTAATAGCAAGAAGTTCTTTGTCATAGATAGGGTAATTTCTTTGGGATTTAGTTAAGCTAGTAGAAATAAAAGCAATTGGATGCAAATGCCCATCAAATTCCTGAGAAAGAATTGCACCAACAGCAAAATTACTAGCATCAGTTTCAACAATGAATTGTTTGTTGCTATCAGGATGTTTCAAAATAGGAGCTGTAGTAAATAATTCTTTTAAAGTATCAAACGCTTTTTGTTGTTCAGAACTCCAATTAAAAGGAACATTTTTTCTAGTTAATTTGTGGAGAGGATTTGCAATTTTCGCAAAGTCTTTAATAAAAATTCTGTAATAATTACAAAGTCCAATAAACGATTGAATTTCTTTAACGTTTGTTGGAACAGGCCAATCTAAAATTGCTTTAACTTTTTCTTTATCCATTTTAATTCCATCTCTTGATAAAACATAACCAAGAAAGGTAGTTTCAGTTACATCAAATTCACACTTTTCTAATTTAACAACTAAATGATTCTCTAACAATTTTCTTAAAACTTTCTTAACATGTACATGATGTTCTTCTAAAGTATTAGAATAAATTAAAATGTCATCAATATAAGAGATTACAAAATCATCTAAGTAATCACTGAGAACATCATTTATAAAATGTTGGAATGTAGCAGGGGCATTCTTAAGCCCAAAAGGCATAACGAGATATTCAAAGTGCCCGTATCTTGTACGAAAGGCAGTTTTGTACTCGTCACCTTCTTTAATTCTTACTAAGTTATAAGCAGATTTTAAATCTAACTTAGTAAAATATTTAGCACCTTTAACTCTATCCAACAATTCACTAATTAAAGGAAGTGGATAAGAGTTACGAATGGTCATTTCGTTCAATTTTCTATAATCAATAACTAGTCTATAAGTACCATCCTTTTTTCTAACAAATAAAATAGGTGCACCAGCAGGAGAAGAAGATTTCCTAATAAAACCCTTTTTTAAATTCTCTTCTAAATATTTCTTTAATTCTTCTCTCTCCGTTTCAGTTAAAGGGTACAACGGACCATAAAATAGACTACAATTATCTTTTAATTTAATTTCACAATCATAATTACGATGCGGAGGTAACACATTACAATTATTTTCATTAAACACTTCTTTAAACATCAAATAGATTTCAGGTACTTCGACCTTTTCACCATCTTTATTTAAATTATTATTTTCATCATTACATTTTTCAATTACATTTAATTTCTTACATTTACTAGATTCACAAATTTTCTTTAAAATCCTTAAACTATTAGTACTAATTTTACTATCACAATTCATAACAATAATATCATCACTATCGCTAAAGTTATCACTATCACTAATGCTATCACTAAAATTATCTAACATAAAAGTATCATTAATATCACTATCACTATCATAATTATTAGATTCAGAGCAAGTTCTAATACGAGTTCGGCGGCCACGAATAGAAATTTCTTCTTCTGAGTCAGAGTCGGAATCAGAGTCAAAGAGAGGTTTTCTTTTTCTTGATTCTTCAATAATAACTTTGTTTTCTTCTAGGTTGGTAGCAGGTTCTTTTCCTTTGTTCCTTTTCTTGTTCTTGTTTTTCCTTTTTCTTTTACCATTGTTACAATGTCTTGCACAGAAACCGGATCCGAAAGAAATCTTCTTTGCGTCATGGTAGTTGTAGGGGGAGTGCTTATTGATCCATGGTAAACCCAAGATAATATCAACATCAGGAATCCTGAGAACATAGAGTTGAATCGTTTCCAAGTGGTTCCTTAAACGAAGAACGCATTTCTCAGTTTCCTTTTTTACTGATGAAACACCATATCCAAGACCAGTAACACGGAAAGGTTCTTCGATTTCTTTTGTTTTAATTCCAAAGGCTTTAGCGAATTCAGGATGGATAAAATTAAGATCAGAACCAGAATCGATCAGAACTCTTGCTTTTACTTCTTCTGTATCGTTTGTTTTAATATAGAAATCAATGATATTACTTTTCTTTGTCAAAAGTGAGTTTTGTTCTTCCACGATTTTTCTAACTTTGACAATATCTTCTTGGCTGTTGATTCTTCTAATTCTTCTTAAACTACTTGAGGGTGTGGTAGCGGTGTTTTCTTGTTTACTGATAATCTTGACTCTGGCAGGTTTCTTCTTATTTGGACAGTTAAAATAACGATGACCTGGTTTTTTACAATAATAGCACAATCCTTTCCTTCTTTCTTCATCTCTTGAATTCGAGTTTTCTTGATATAATTTCTGGTTAGAAGGGAAGTAACTTGTATTCGTTTGTCCTCTCTTAATTCTGTATAAATCTATTTCCATTGGATCACTAGTAGACACATGATTATTATTATTTATTTCCTTACGATGGTAATAATTATGATAGAAAAATTCATTTATTTCATGTCTCTTAGTTAAGCTTTCGATACTAAGGACATCAGTGAAAAGTCTTCTTAAGTTGTTGGGATTTGGATTTACCACTGCAAGGTGCTCCCTCATCTTGTAGTGAAGTCCTTTTACAAACATATAAATCTTAGCAGAATCGTTAAAATCTGAATGTCTGCTGATTTTATTAAATTCATTTATATACTCACTAACATGACCAAATTTATGTTGTCGGATGCTGCATAATTTACCGTTTGCGACAACTGTGCTCATGTCCTGCTCTCCAAATTGATTTCTTAATTCTTGAATAAAATCTTCATAAACATTGAGCAGGGGATCATTATTTCTTCGCAAGTTTGAGGCCCATATCAAGGGATCACCGACAAGATAAGAAATTATAAATCTGACCTTTGTATGGTCGCTATTGAAACCTTGTGGATTGGCTTCCATAGCTATTTCAGCTCTTGTAAGGAAGCCATCAAAGTCCTTCTTGATTCCAGAAAATAGCGGTGGTTCGTTAACAATCTTTTGATTGTTACGGGGCAGAACTTGATGATTCTCTTGATTCATTTCTTGCAGGTTAAGGTCTTCGAATCTTCTTATTAGGTTGTTAAATCCCTCCAATTTGATTATTTTAAATTGACTTAAATTTTTGCAATTTCTTTAACAAAAATATCAAACAAATAAATATTTCAAACTATAACGTTTTTTTCATCTAGTCGATCTAGCTCTATCCTTTGAAGCGGTGCTGTCGAGTAAACGAAACGTTATAAATTAAAATATTAAAGGTTTATGGTTTTTCGAATCTTGTTCTAAGACGTGTAATTGTAATTTCGGTAGCAATATTATAGAGCTGGTGGCAATATTCTGAAACTGGTAGCAATAATCTAAAACTGGTAAAAAAATATTTTGAATCAAGCCACACACAAGCCACTGTTAACGTATCACGTGTTATAATCTTGACTTATAACGTATTTTATTGAGAGAAAAAGGTAATTGTTATTATAAAGTTTTGATTTAAAAAATAGATTATAAGTCAAAAATTATAATAACACTAAATAACACAAAAATGTTTTATAAACAAATAAGTTTTATTATATTTAGATTTTAAATTAATCTTTATTAATTATTAGTGTTATTAACAATAAATCGTTAATAACAATTACATCGATTAAAATACATGAAATTTGGTTAACTATTTATATTTTTATCTTATTACATTTATAATATATAATTCCTATTGAATTATATTATCTAACTATTTATTTAAAAACAATACTAACCTAAACTAATAATAAATAATTAACTATTACTAAATAAAGAGAATTATAATTAATAACTAAAATAAATATAAACAATTTCAATCGAGTTCATTTATTATTTATTTATTATTTAAATATTATTAATAAATTCTTATTATATTTTCTATTTAAAATTAATATAAAAGTTGTCATAATTATTTAATATGATTTTAGCATAAAATGCCGCAAGTTTCAACATGACTAATTGCATAGTTTCATGTTGTTAATTTATCTTGTAAAAAACCTTAACTCTTATTATTTAAATTAAATTACATAAAAAGAAATGATTTTCAATTACTAGTTTCACAAGAGAAATTTTTAATTTATTAATATGATTGGGAAGAAGTCGAAGTTTTGTTTAAAATTATTTGCAATAATTTTATACACGTGATTTTTAATAGATTTATTTCAATTTTACTTAAATTTATGATTAAATTTAATTAAAATTTATAAAGATATTAATAATATCTTTACAGGAAAACGAAAACTCCAAGTTCCCAGAACATAACCTAAATTATTATACAGAAGAAACTGGGAAACTTGATGACCCAGATAATTTCACCTGTTGGACTTTAGACTCTGGAGCATCTTGTCATATGACGAATAATTTAAAAGGCTTAAAAGATATTGTAAAACATAAAGAGTCTATTGTTTTCGCCAACGGTGAAACAACAAAATCTACCTTTAAGGGAACATATGAAGGATACATAAACGATAATAAAATTATCCTTCATAATGTCCTTTACATTCCAGCATTTAGAAGAAGCCTCCTCTCTATTGATTGTCTTAGTGAAAGACATTTTAAAACAATTTTTTATAATAAAAATAATAATAATTTTGCCTCTATTTATAATAAAAGAGGAAATAAATTATGCACAATTAAGTCCACTAAAAATAGAATTTATAAATTGTGGACTTCAACTAAAAAAATATCATTCAATGAAAAGAATATAAAAATCTGTAACAGTATTACACAACTTGATGACAATATGGAATTATGGCATCGTCGATTAGGGCACTTCAACATAGATATGATTAAAGACAAATTAAAAAATATAAAGATTGATGAAAAATGTGAAGTGTGCCTTCGTTCAAAATTTAGAAATAAACCATATAAAAGCTCTATAAATAGAGCTAATGAACCCTTTGAGCTTATCCACATGGATACTATTATTGTACCTAATTCGTCTATATATGGAAATAAATTTATTTTTACAATTCTTGACGATTACTCACGATACGGATGGGTATTTTGTCTAAAATCCAAAAGTGAAATATTCAATACTTTCACTATTTGGTATAACAAAGTCAAGAATATTCATAATAAAAACATCAAATATATACGTTCCGATAACGGAACTGAATTTAAAAATAATAATTTTTCTAATTTCTGTAATAAAGAAGGTATAATTCAACAATTTACAGTCCCTTACAACCCACAACAAAATGGTCGTTCTGAACGTTTCAATGGAACTCTTATATTTGCCGCCACTGCTATGCTCAGAGATGCTAAGTTGCATCATAAATTTTGGGAAGATGCTGTATACACAGCTAATTATATACACAATAGAATACCCCATAAAGGTATCAATAATCAGGTTCCATTTGAAATTCTTTACAATAACAAGGTTGATTATAATAAATTCAAAGTTTTCGGATGTAAAGTTTTTTTCTTTGTCCCCAAGCAATTTAGGAAGAAATTTAGTGACACTACTCTTCAAGGTATATTCTTAGGATACGACGACGTCATATAATAATAATTTGGACTTCAATAAAGATAATTCATATGATTTAAATAATATTTACGAAAAAAAAGATGTATCCGGTAATAATGACAGTTATAACAACAGTAATAATAATAATACTAATAATTCATTTTTAGATAAGAATATTAGTTCAAATTATAACACAAGCAATATCAATAATAATTTTAATTTACGTGACTACAATAACAATCTGAATTTATTCAATAATAATAATAATAATAATAATTTAAATGAAAATAATTTACAAGATTTTAATAATTTTTATTCAAATAATAATTTTTATCCAAATAATAATTTTTATTCAAATAATAATTTTTATCCAAATAATAATTTTTATCAAAATAATATTTATCCTAACACTCCTAATAATTTTATAAATCCTTTTCAAATTTTTCAATATCCATTTTATTTTAATCCAAACATTCAAAATTGTCCACTTCCAAAATTTAATAATTTAAATAATTACAATTATTACCCTAACCCTAACATTTATGCGATAAATTCTGAACAAGAAAAATTAAAAGATTTAAATAATTCAAATAATTTAGAAAATTCAAACGATCAAAACCCTTTTTCAATCTTTAATGCTCAAAATAAAAATGATCAAAATGATAATTATAATTCAAACGTAAATATTTCACAGAACAAAAGTAATGAGGAGAATGTAAGTGACCAAAGGGTAAACAAAGAAAATAGTAAATTAAATGATAATGAAACTTCAAATGAAGTGTTGAAATTAAGCGAAAAATCAAAGGATATTAAAAATATTATTAAAGATAAGATAAATTTAATTGAGGATAACCAAAATAAAAATGAAAACCTAAAATACAATTTAAATAATAAAAATAATGATAATAACAAAAAAATTATAAATGAACATAATTTAAGTAATCTTAATAATATTGATAATAATGATGACATAAAAAATATTTCAAATAAATTAAATTTAAATGAAAATAATCAATTGGAAAATTTAATTTTAAATGAGAATCATGAAAACAATAATATAAATAAGTCACAATATTCAAAGAAAAGAAAGTCTACAGGTATAAATGGAAATATAACTAAAAAATCAAAATACTTAAATTCAGCCGAAATAATTAAAAAGGTAACATACTATTCAGAATTAGAATTAAGAGAACCACAACAATTTAATGATATTTATAAGAAAAGGGACAAATTAGAATGGTTAAAAGCAGTAAATAATGAATTGGAGAATATGAGAAGTCTAAAAGTGTACAAATTAGTAAATAAGGTTCCTTCCAATGCAAATATAATAACTACACGGTGGGTATTTACTTATAAACGAGATTCTCAAGAAAACATAATAAAAAGAAAAGCTAGACTTGTTGCTCGCGGGTTTACTCAAATAGAAGGTACGGACTATACATATACCTTCTCTCCAACACTTAGACAAGATTCCCTAAGAATATTATCAGCTTATGTCGCGCAAAATAATTACGAAATACATCAATTAGATGTGAAAGCAGCATACTTAAATGCTGACTTGGAAGAAGAAATATACATGGAAGCACCAGAAGGAGATGATAATTATAAGAAAAAATATTGGAAACTGAATAAAGCTCTCTATGGACTGAAGCAAGCTGGACGTGCCTGGGATAATACATTTAATGAAGTGATGACAGAATTCAACTTCATTAGATTAAAAAGTGAACCATGCGTTTATGTGAAAAAGAATAGAGAAGGTAATGTGACTTGCTTATTGGCTGTTTATGTAGATGATATTCTCATAACCGGTATTAAAGATGAAATATTAAAAGCTAAAGAATGCATAAAAAGTAAATTTAATATTACTGATGTAGGTAAGGCAGATTATATGATAGGTTTTAAATTTGAAAAACAAAATGATGGTTACTTAATCCATCAAGAAAAATATCTTAAAGATATTTTAAAAAGATTTAATATTGAAAAATATACACCATGTTCAAATATGGTGCCAATAATAAATGAAAGATTACGAAAAAGAAGGTTTGATGAAAATCTATATAGGCAAGCTATAGGATGTTTGTTATACTTAGCTGGATGTACTAGGCCGGATATACTATTTGCTGTTAATAAAGCTTCTAGACGCACAAGTAATCCGAATTTAGAAGATTGGATTAATGATATTGTAACGAAACTCATATGGTATGGTTCATATAGTTTTAGGAATATAATAATAACTAACACAAATAATAAAATTACAATAAAAATAATTTTGTTTTAAAATCAATATTTATTTATTTAAATTTATAAAAGAAAAATAATAATATAATTATTTATTTAATAAAAAGAAAGTTATTGATTATATTTTATTTCACTAAAATTACATGTATTTATATTTTTTTATCAAATTAAAATTTGTAAAGCCTAACTATTTTTTTAATAAACTAATTACTAATTATTTTTATAAATAAAACATTTAAATTGAAATTGAATTATTATTTTAGTTAATAATATTATTGTTATAAATAGTAGTTATATATTATTGAATTATTAATTATTTAATAATAGTTTAATACTAATATATATAAAATAAAAATAAAGAGATTATACAGAATATTTTATTGTGGTTTAGTTAAATTTAGTAATTAAAAATAAATTTAAATTGATAACGAAAATTTTAATAACTAATTAAATAGATTTGATTATTTTCAATATAACATAATACAAAAGAAATATAATATTAATATATTAAGTGGGCAAGGACAATATTCTTGGCTAAAGATTTTTAATACATTATAATGGAATCGGATCGATAATTCAAAAAGGAATTATAAGTTAATTAGTGATTTATTAACTTAAGATTTTTATTTAGTAATATTTGAAGAATATTGGAAAGTTCCAATTATATAGAATAGAATAATCTATAAGGTTAGAATAATTTATATTATTCTAGCACAATTAGTATTATTTGTTCATTCTGTATTAAGATGCCCCCGCTAAGACTCAAGCTAGGTAGAAGCTGAGTTAAACTTGACAATATTTTTCAAATGAACATTACGATTCATTTGTATATTAGTAGCAGGATCAGCTAAAGTGACTGTATTGAATTGTTTCTTTACCACTTTCATAGGTCCAACAAAGTAAGGTTCTATAACAGAATTAATAATTACAATTATTTTATTATTTTAATATTTAGTATTATTTTTCAATAAAGTTTTAAAACAAATAATTAAATTTAAAAAATATTATTTCTGGTATAGTTGTTAGTAACTAATACCGTGAATCAAACTACTTAGGGTTCGATTCACATTTATTATTATTTTATAGTTTTATTCTAAAAAATATCTAGAAGATTCTTTATAGTTCAAGAAATTACTAGAATTTCTTGATAATTCTTGTGTTTAATTAATTAAAATTTATTCTATTAAATTCTTAATTCTATTATTGTTTTCTATTTTTTCTAAATTTTTCGATTTTTAAGAACTTTTTAGAAACTTTTATTTTTATTTTTTAATAACTTTAACTTTTGAAAAAAATATAAATATGAGTAAAATTCTTATTAACAAATATTCTTTTCTTTGTGTTTTTTATTTTAATTTTGTTTAGTTAATAAAACTTAATTTTTTAATAAAACTTTTTTTAATATTAATACTATATCAACCCTTGCGGCTTATAGTATTATAATAAATATAATTAATAAAATAATTATAATAAAAGAAAAAAAATAAATAAAAAATAAAATAATTTTTGTTTTTTTTGAGTGTTATTATATTTATTATAATATTTTGTTATAATAAAAAACACCCAAGATTTAGACGCCGTGCCTTGATATATCTACCCTTTTGTTTGGTTTGAAGCTTTCTTTTGGAATTAGTGTCTACTGCCTTTTTGTTTTCTTTTTGGACTTTTTTTTTTTTGAATCTCTCGGATTTTCTGTTTCCCTTGTTTTTGGTTTCTGTTTGGCTACTTATCTTATTGGCTTCAGGTTTCCACTTTTGGTTAGATTCTTTCTGTTTGCCTTGGATTTCTTATTTTTGGTCTTGGTTTCTGTTTCCATTGGTTTCAGATTTCTTAGTTTTGGACTTGGTTTTTGTTTCCATTGGTTTCGGGTTTCTGATTCTTGGTTTCTACTTTTGGACAAAATCTTTTCTTCTCTTAGTCTCTGATATCTTCTTTGGGTTCAGCCTTGCTTCTTGAATCTACTTTTTTTTCTTTAAAAAATAAAATTCTCGGTTTTTGGTATTAATAGCATACTCACAATTATACCAAAATCTATCTAGGCGAAAAAAAAAAAAAATTTTTTTGATATAAAAAATTCTTTAAGAAGTTCTACAGTTCTTGAGACTTTTTAAAGAATATTACAGGTAAATATAATATTTAAATATACTAGGAGCGATTAGAGCTCATAAACAGAGTTTCGGCGGTTAGTAACTAGTTTCAGTAGGTTAGAAACTATAGCCGTTAATTATTCGAATATAAACGGGCTTCAAAACCCTAGGGCGTGAAGAGCGTGTGGATTAAACGAAAGCCACATCCTACCAACCAACTTCAACAGTTCGGTGGTTGCTCTATTCGAATAAGCTCTGGCGAATAAGGAACTATAGTCACCGAAGGCTATAGGTTGGTCGTGAAGGTAAAGCGACTTTAAAATATATAGTTTATAATTTTTTATTTTGAGGTCTAGTATATACCTCTAGTTAGTAACTCTTGCCGGTTTTTTATTTTGTTGTAAGGCATAAAAGAGTGAAATTTAGTCTAGTTATTATATTTACCAAATTAAATTTAAAAAAAAAAAAAAAAAAAAAAAAAAAAAAAATTTAAATCAGCAATTAAACTAAACGCCTAGAAAAATAATAATTTATAATTCTTTATCATTACAATTTTCATTCGGGAGCACTAATAAAAAAAAAAAATAATAATAATAATAATAATAGTGATAATATTAAATAAATCTTCCTATTGCAATTCTTAAACTTGTTTATAATTTAATAATTCTTTCAATGTCTTCTTCATCAAACGATTTTCATTTTAATGGCGATTCAACTAAGCTCAAGGGATTTTTAGCTTATGTTGGGTTAGCCATTGCTCTTCGTCCTGAATATTTCACCAATGATCCGTTAAAAGTAGCTTATACCATCACTTTGTTAAGAGATGAAGCTATGGATTGGGCTGCAGACTTGATGAATGAAAATAACCCAGTCCTTGACGATTTTAACGCTTTCATTGAACTTATGAAGGATAGATTCAGTGACGAAGATGCAGTTTTTAATTGTAATCAAGCTCTTATGCATATTAAGCAAAAAGCATATGGTAAAGTCACTGATTACAATAATGAATTCCGTAGGCTTTCGGAAAAAACGGACTGGAATGAATTTGCCTTAATGGATGTTTATATTGAAGGATTGCTACCAAGACTTCAAGAAAGAGTAATTAGTTTGTTCCCTCCTCCTGCCAAATTAAGTGAACTAATGCGAATTACCAATCGTATAGATCATCAAATGACTCGATTCGCAACGATCAACAATTACAATTCTAGAAATAACAGTAATAATAATAATAATTCTCGTAATAATAGGAAGTATTATAGATTTAACTCTAGTAATAATAGAAACGCCAATTCTAATTCTTTTTTCAAATCAAATAATGATTCAAATTACTCTCATTTATCCCCTGAAGAAAGAGCAAGAAGAATTAAAGAAGGGCTTTGTCTATATTGTGGACAATCAGGCCATAAGTTAATAAATTGTCCAAAGCGAGCAAATAAACCTTGCTCCTCCCACATGGCTAGATCTAATTCTTCTAAGAAATTTAATAAAGATTGTATTATTAAGTGTTCCTTTAACTACAAAAATAAATGGATTAAAGCTAAGGCTCTTATAGATTCCGGCTCCGACTTGAATCTTATGGATAGTAATTTTGCTAAAATTAATAATTTTAAGCTTGTACATGATAATTTAGAAGCTGATAACATTACTGGTATTGGTGGTGACAAAGACGTTGTTGGTAAAACTATACCAATATTATTTAAAGTTAGTAACCTTCAGGTCTTAACAGAATTTTTTGTTATTGATTTGAACGACAAATTTGAGTGCTTAATTGGTTCTAGATTTCTTAAAGAAAATAAATCATCAATTGATTTCAACAATAATATTTTAAGCTTTTGCAATAGTAATAACAATGCGTCAGATTCTTCCTTTGTTGAATCAATACCTTCAACCTCGGTTAACTCTACTTCACTTTCTCTTACTTCTAATACTTCCGACTCTATCTCTTCGAAACCAGCCTATTCCAGTTCATGCACCCCTAATAATTCTTTGTTTGATAATTCTTCTATTTCTCCTTCCGTGTTGAAGAATTCAATTGCCTCTTCCCCAAACATGGATACTCCAAATAAAACACTTCCCGCCATTTATCTAGAATTCTCTGATGTATTTAGTGAAGAAGAAGCTAAAATCTTACCTCCTCATTCTAGTTTTGATTGTGCTATTGACCTTAAACCTAATACTAAGTTATATTATAGTGCAATTTATCCCCTTACAATTCCCGAAGAAATAGCTTTAGAAAAAATTATTAAAGACTATTTAAAATACGGTTTTATTGTTAGGTCAAAATCAGAAGCTGGTCATCCAATTTTATTTGCTCCAAAAGATAATGGTGAGTTACGTATGTGTATTGATCTTAGGAAACTTAATGAAATCACCATTAGAGATAGTTATCCTATGCCTTTAACAACTGTTATTTTTAATAAAGCTCCTGGTCATAAGTATTACTCAAAGCTTGATTTAAAATCTGCTTACTTCCAAATTCGTATCAGGTCTGGAGATGAATACAAAACAGCTTTTGTATGTAGCTTAGGACACTTTGAATTTAGAGTTATGCCTTTCGGTTTCAAGAATGCACCTGCCTGTTTTCAAAGAATGATTGATACTGCATTAAGTGACTATTTAGGTAAATTTTGTTATGCCTATATTGATGATATTATCATTTTTTCTGATGATCTTTCTGAACATCATTTACACGTTAAAAAAGTACTATTACAACTTAGGAAATTTCATTTACATGTTAACCTTGAAAAATGTGAGTTTGATAAGTTCGAAGTTAAATTTTTAGGATATTATGTATCTTCAGATGGTCTTAAGATGGATATTAAGAAAGTCTCAGCTATTTTAGATTGGCCTGCTCCAACTACAGTTAAAGAAGTTCAATCGTTTCTTGGCCTAGCCAATTTCTACAGACGCTTTATAAAAAATTTTGCTAAAATTGCTTATCCTCTTAATAAACTTACAAGAAAAAATGTTCCTTTTGTTTGGTCAAAGGATGCTAATGACTCCTTTGAACTTCTTAAACGTTCTTTTACTTCTGCTCCCATCCTTATTCCTGCTGATCCTAATTCTCAATTTTTTGTTGAAACGGATGCAAGTAATTTTGCGCTTGGATGTATTTTATCCCAAGTTAGCTCTAAAGATAATAAGCTTCATCCAATTGCTTTCTATTCTAGAGCTTTTACCTCTGCTGAATGCAATTATCCAATTTATGATAAAGAGTTACTTGCTATTAAGACTGCTTTTGAAACTTGGAGGTACTATTTAGAAGGTGCTAAGAATACTATTAAAGTTCTTACTGATCATAGAAATCTACTCTACTTTAAGAAACCAGAACAGCTTTCACAACGTTTAATTAGATGGTCAATGTTCTTTACTCGATTTGACTTTCAAATTGAGTATCGTCCAGGTTCTCGCGGTGGTAAGCCAGATGCTTTATCTCGCCGTCCTGATTATGATAATCATGAACCTGCTAAACCTTACCAAGTACTTAAACCGGAAAATTTTTGTTTTACTTCAAGGATCTCTATTGAATCAAATCTACAAGATGAAATTAAAAAGTGTTACTCCAAGGATCCTTTCTATAATAATGTTAAGATATATTTTGAAAAGCCTTCTGCTAATGAGAAACCCATTGCTTCGGTTGATCTCCTTTCGTTCTCCAATGGTATTCTTTTATATGACAATCTTATTTATATTCCTGAATGCCTTAGATTTAAAATTCTTTGTTCTTGTCATGATTCTCCTACTGCTGGCCACTTTGGCATAAATAAAACCTCTGACTTAGTTTCTAGAAATTATTGGTGGCCTGGTATGCATAAGGATATTAAAAAATATATTCGTACTTGTAATGTGTGCTGCGCTTCAAAAGCTCCTCGTCATAAACCTTACGGTTTACTTAAATCTTTACCCATTGGCAATAATCCTTGGGAATCAATTTCAATGGATTTTATAACAGATCTTCCCTCTTCCAATGGTATGTCTTGTATTCTTGTCGTAGTTGATCGCTTTACGAAGATGGCTCATTTTGTTCCCTTTAAATCAGTTCCCTCTGCTGAGGATTGTGCTGAACAATTTCTTAATTCTATTTTCAAACTTCATGGTCTGCCAAAGGATATTGTGTCGGATAGAGGTACTCAGTTTACTTCTAAATTTTGGAATAGATTATTTAATTTACTTCATGTTGATCTTTGTTTATCATCTGCTCATCATCAGCAAACTAATGGTCAAACGGAGAGGGTAAACGCAATACTTGAACAATACTTAAGATGTTATGTTAATTATCAACAAAATAATTGGATGGAATATTTATCTCTTGCAGAATTTGCTTACAATAACACAATACAAGAATCTGCAAATGCTACTCCTTTCTTTCTTAATTATGGGTTCAATCTTAAATTTGATCCTTCTACTCCAGATGTTTCTATTGTCCCTCGTGCTGAAATTATTTCTAAAGACTTAAAAGAATTAAGAAATGTACTTAAAGAAAATCTTCAAAGTGCAGTTAATTTTCAAAAAAAATATTATGATGATAAACATATGTCTCCGCCTGAGTTTAAAGTTGGCTCAAAAGTTTGGCTGTTAAGGAATGATTTAATAAATAATAAAAAAGGTAAACTTGCTCCTAAGAAATCTGGTCCATTTACTATTTTAAAGAAAATTTCAGATGTAAGTTATAAATTAAAGTTACCAAACTCTTTTAGGGTCTTTCCAGTTTTCCACGTTTCACTTCTTGAGCCAGCCTATGAAAATGAATTTACAGAAAGAAATATCCCAACTCCAAAACCTATTATACTTAATGGAGAAAAAGAATATGAAGTTGAATCTATTCTTGATTCAAAGAAATTTCATAACAAAATTAAATATTTAATTCATTGGAAAGGTTATGATGATTCTGAAAACTCATGGGAACCTTTTGAGAATCTTCATTGCAATAAACTTCTTGCCGAATTCCACAAGAAGTTTCCAAATAAACCAAAACCTAAGACGTCTGGAATCCGTCTCTAAGGGAGAGAGTTATAACAGAATTAATAATTACAATTATTTTATTATTTTAATATTTAGTATTATTTTTCAATAAAGTTTTAAAACAAATAATTAATGATACGATATTTTATTAAATACCGTATATGTTAGTTGGGCGTTTGTGCAAAAGGGAATTACTCCAAGAATATTATATTACAATAATTATATTTACTTTTTATTTATTTATCTTTTATTATTTTATTTATTATATTTTATCATAAAAAAAATACATGTTTTATTATTATTCCTTAAAAAAAAAGAAAATATTTATTTATAAATTATTTTCATAATTATATTTTTTACTAATTTTATAAATTTTATTTATCGAAACACTAAAATTAATTAATAAATATAAATATTCATAACTTTTTACTTATAACTATTAATTCATCTTGTTTAACATTATTTAAAAATTATTTTAATATTAACATCAATTTAATTAAACATTCAATCTCCGTTATAATTAATATAACTAATTTTACTATATTATCAACAATTCTTTTAATATTTTTAATATTATTATTTAATTTAATATTTTAATAATTAATAATAATAAATTATCTTTAATAATATATTAATAATATATTTTAAGATTCATTATATAAAATTAATTTTTAATAAATATTTATATTAATAATTTTTCTAAATAATTTTTCTATTATTTTCTATTATTTTTACTGGACATGCATCAAGATGCCCCCACTTAGCTTAGACTTCGTCCCTTGAAGTCTATAAGCATATTAAAATATTTATTAAACTAATAATACTATTATATATTTTATAATATTTTTTTTATATTTTTTTTTATATTTTTTATATATATCAAAATTTTTTTTTTTTTTTTTTTTATATATATATATCATAATTTTTTTTTTTTTTTTTTTTTTTTTTTTTTTTTTTTTTTTACTGATTATAATTTAGGAAATTACTAATATATGGAATTACATTTTTTAGATGAATGTTTCTCTCTGCAATTTCGTTCGTATAAGGATCACATACTGTGACAGTATTAAATTGCTGTTTAACTATTTTTAATGGTCCGATATAATAAGGGTCTAGTTTCCTTCGATTGAAATTTCTAACTAAAACTAGGTCTCCTGGTTTGAATTCACTTCTTAATCTTTTAATCTGTCTTCTCCTATCTTTCCATAATTCATTTGCAGTTTCAATATTTTTGATTGCTTCAGAAATCCAATTATGGTGATTAATAAATTTTCGAACAAAATATTCTTCTTCTGATTCTTCAGGAAATCTTTTGTCAATATTAATTGCTAATTCAAATGGTTGTAAGTCTTTCCTACCATAAAGTAATTCGAAACTACTAAATTTAGTAACTTCATTTTTTGTTGTTCTTAAAGCCCAAAGTGCACTAGGTAAAATATCATCCCATTCTTGATTTTGTTTACTTAATTCTTTAAATTGGCTTTTAAGAATTCTAATATATTTGACTATTTCTCTATTCCTGTTTTCAACTTCTCCGTTAGAAGCAGGATGATAAGTACTAATATAATGTACATAGACATCATTTAAATCTAGGAAAGCTTTTGTTTTATCAGATATGAATTGCGGGCCATTATCAGTAATTAATATCTCTGGAATCCCGTGTCTTGAAAATATATTATTTAAAAATCTAATGACATCTTCTGATTCTGTTTTGGCTAATGCTTCAGCTTCCACCCATTTTGTTAAATAATCTACAAGTACTATTATATATTTATTACCTCTGAAAGATTCGTATAAGGGTCCAACTAAATCCAATCCTACCCGAGTAAAAGGTAGACCTGGGGGTGTAGCTAAATCTTCTGTAAATACATTCGGTGGTTGTGGTTTACATAATTGACATACATGACAAGATTTAATAAATAATCTGATATCCTTATTCATTCCTATCCAATAATAGTTCCTTTTCAAACGATGGTAGGTTTTAAAGTTACCTTCATGTCCTAAACAATGAGCTTTACTAATAAGTTCCCATTTTTCATTATCATTAAATATTACTTTTCTTAATTCATTATTATCTTTATAATACTGAACTCCATCAATTAATACAAATTTCTGGTTTATTATTTTTTTATAGAAATCATTTAGTATTTCAGTACTATCATCAATATCATTATTATTAGTATTAACATGATTAATATTATTATTATTATTATCATTATTATTAAAACTATGTTTATTATTTTCTTCAGTTTGAAATACCATATAATTCACATTCAATTTATTTTCCACTCCATTATTTTCACTATTATTATTATGTAATTTATTATTAAACTTATTAAACTTATTAATGTTATTTACATTATTTTTAATTTCCTCATATTCCATTTTGTAATTTTCATTATTACTATTGATCTTAATTTCATCCACTAACTCTTTTATTTTATTAATTTTAGTATTTTTCTTATTTCTAATTTCTTCATTATTTTTAATTTCACAATTTTGAATTTCATTATTTATAACTTGGTTGAATACATCTTTATTATAATTTTTTATATTATTTCTTTTATTTTTATTTTTTATATGTTTATCATCATTTTTTATATTTTTGATTATATATTTTTCATTGTTAGAATGTAATCTAGATAGTGCATCAGCAACTACATTCCTCCTCCCCTCTTCATATAACACTTTAATTTTTAAAATACTGAACTCAGTTATCCATTTGACATGCCTTGCTGAAGAAGGTTCTTTATTTTTAAATATGTAAACTAAAGGCTTATGATCGGTATAAAGAATTGTCTCAAAACTATTACCAGTGAGAAAAGGTTTAAATTTCATGACACAGTAAAATGCGGCAAGCCCCTCAAGTTCTGTAATGCTATAATTGATTTCAGAATTGGAAAGTGTCCTACTTTCATAATATAATGGCTTCTCAATGTTGTCATCGTCTAACTGAAGTAGTACCCCGCCAATTCCTGATTTAGATGCATCTGAACGAACAATAAATGGTTTATCAAAATTTGGAGGTGACAATATAGGTGCATTAATAAGACGAATTTTTAAAAATTCAAATGCATTATTAGATTCGGTAGACCAAACAAAAGGAACATTCTTTTTTGTTAAATCATATAAAGGTTTAGCAATTTGGGCAAAATGGCTAATGAATTTCCGGTAATATCCAATTGCCCCTAAGAAAGAACGTAACTGTTTTAAATTAGAAGGAGGTAACCAATTAGCAATAACTTTTATTTTAGAATTCATAGGTTTTATACCCTTAGTAGAAAGAGTATGACCAAGGAGCTCAACTTCTTCTTTAAAGAAATCACATTTTTCAAAATTCACTTTTAATCCATTATTAGCAAGAATGAGGAATACTTTTTCTAGGTCTTTGATGTGTTGATCTAATGAAGGAGAATAAATAACTAAGTCATCTATGTAAATAAAAACACATACTCCGATTAAATCAAAAAATATTCTGTTCATCTCCCTTTGGAAAGTAGCGGGAGCGTTGCATAGTCCAAAAGGCATAACTTCAAAATTAAAGTTTCCGTAAATGGTCGTAAAGCAAGTGATATCTTTATCATCAGAATGCATAGGAATCTGATGGTACCCTGAGAAGAGATCAATAGTAGACAAAATAGAAATATCACCGCTAACATAGTAAAGTATATCATCTATTAAAGGAAGTGCATAAGCGTCCTTTAATGTACAATTATTAATCTTCCTGTAGTCAACACACATTCTCACTTGACCATTCTTTTTCGGTACCAGTACTACAGGAGAAGACCAAGGAGAACTAGAAGGGACAATTAAGTTATTATTTATAAGTTTAATTAATTCCTTTTTAAGTGCATCAGCTTGCACTTTTGAAATACGGTAGGCCCTCTGTTTAATAGGTGTTGTTCCTGGTATTAAATTAATTCTATGAGGATATAGCTTTGACGAACCCAAATCGTCAGTTTTCAGTGCAAGAACACTAATATAATTTAAAAATAATTTTTCTACATCAGCTTTCAAATTTTCTGGTAATTTTTTTACAATAGAGTGAATCATTTCCAGTTTAGATATTGTGTCGTCTGTGCAAACCTCGTTTTCATTATGTAGTACTTCATTAGTTATTAATAAAAGAGATGGAATCAATTGTGTTGTAATATCAACCGTTTTATTCTTATATTCTTTCCTTTCAATATTTCTATCTACTAATTTATAATTACTATTTAATTTGTTATTGCCGTTTTGATCAGAATCGATTTTTGATGGAAGTTTAGAATGTAGTATGGGATTTATATTGTTTGTAACTTTAGAATTAATTTTATGATCATTTATTTTATAATTGTCAATTTTATCATCATTCTTATTATTATTCGTTTTTATTTTGATATTATTTTCTTTATCGATGTCGACACTATTAAAGAAAGGTAATTTTACATTAAAATTATTTATGTTAATATTAGGTAACTCTGATTTAGCATATGTAAAAAGTATATTATTATTATCATTATTATTATCATTGTCACTCCAACTAGTTTCAGAATCCTCATCATTCTCTTCAGAAGAATTATTATTTATATTATTCTCCTTATTCATATTATTTTCTTCGTCATTAATTCTATTTGTACTTTCAGAAGGACTCAAGCTAACATCATAAAATAAAGAAGCTAATTCTATAGGATTATTATTTTCATCAATATGATATAAGGTATCATTAACTAAATTTATATCAAATCTATTTCGTTTAAGTGTGTCAATACCTATTAATATATCAAAGATATCATCCTTATCAATTTTCCTAAAGTAATCGATAAAAGTGTAATTTCCAATAGATATTTTTAGTTCATAAATATCTGAACAAGTTGAATTGTTGGAATATACCTGAAAAATTTTTTCGGATATTCTCCCAATAGGATTTTTATTAATTTTAAATTTTTTTAAAGCCGTAGTGGTAATCAAATTAACGCTAGCACACGAGTCCAAGAAATTTCAGCTGGTTTCTTATCCACAGTGCCTTTAACTTTAATCACTTTATGTTGGCTTATAATTGTCATTACATTTATTAAAGATGTATTCAAATTTTTCTTTATTTTCTCTTTTCCTTCGGTTAATTTTAATGCTTTTGTAAATTCTGACCTGAACTTTGGAAACAGGTCTAACAAATATACTAACTTCGTTATGACTTCGGTGATGCTACTTCCTTGATAAAGTCCTTAATTTTAAATTCATTAAATTCTTCATCATTTTTATGTGTTTCTCTGGCTTGGAATAACTTTTAACATTGATGGGTATATCATCTTTGTTACTGCTCAGTATTTCATTTATTTTATTCAATTTATTCGCTTTTTTTACATTTCTAATATTTGGTTGATTGATATAAGAAAGATCCAAATATTCTAATTTATTTGTATTATTATTAGTTATTGTTTGATTAGTTGGTGGTTGTGAATCCTCAAAAATTTCAATAGATTCATTGAAAGTAACATTTTTATGATCTTTATTTTCTTTAAATTCTTTACCTTCTTCTTTTTCTGTTGATAGTTTGACATTCGTTCCTCCCTCATCTATTATCATATCAGGTGTTCCTGTAGTTGCTAATTTATTAACGTTTAATTTTCTTTTCATAATAGTATTTTTCTTCATAGCATTTGTAATAATTGGAACTGGATTATCTATAAGCTTTTTCTTTATTTCTTTGGTATATGGGGAGATTTTTATTGAATTATTTTTACCTTTCTTTTGGGCAACAGCGATAATTTCCTCATTATGGTAATTATCAAAATTATTATAAATATTATTTGAATTAGGTTCATTATTAATTTTCTTTTCATTATCATTTATAGAAATTCTATTTAAATCAATTTCATTGTTACTTTGATCATCATTATTATTTTTATAAGTATTATTTATATTAACATCATTGTTAACTTGTTTATTAATAGTGTCATTTTCATAGATGTTGTTATGATTACTATTATTTAATTTATAACCGTTACTAGTATTCTTACTAAGATATTCTATATTATTTAAGTTATTATTATTATTATTATTGGAATAAATATTATCAATACTTGTATGATTATCATCAAATAAACTGTTTGTATAATTTATTTTATTATTCTTATTTAAATAATTATTGTTTATATCATAATTATGTGAATTATCATTATAAGGATATCCATTATTTATTACATCATTATTTGAAGTTGCACTAGCATTATATGAATTATTATTATTATTATTATTATGTAAGTTATTATTATTATTATTATTATGTAAATTATTATCATTAGTATTATTATAATTATTTTTTGTTTTCATAGTATTATTATTTAACTTGGGAGAGT
>JACVTC010000103.1:457500-680537 GCA_016946835.1 Neocallimastix lanati (nom. inval.) | reverse complement strand
AATATAGTTTTTTTTTTTATTAGTATTAAAAGTATAATTTGTATTAATATAAAGTACGCATAAAACTGTAATAAATATAATTATTTATTATAAGTTTTATAAATATTTTTTTTTTTAACTACTCACTATTAATAAAAGTTGCTATTAATGTATCATCAATAAAATACTGTTTTATTATATAATTTTTATTTTTATTTTATTTAAATAATTATAATATTTATATTTCTTTCTTTTCTTTCTTTCTTTTTTTTTTTTATACTTTAAAGTTTTTAAATTTTAATTTAAATAATAATAAATATTCAATTTTTTTTTATTTTTTTTAAAAAAAAAAAATTTTAAAATTTTACTATTTTTAACATTTTATACTTTTTCTTAATATCATTATTTATTTTTATGATTAAATGGGATATATAATATGATATAGAGTCTCTCTCGTTCATTATAAATAAATTTTGAGATTTGTATGAATTTTAATAATTAAACTGATAATTATATAAATGTATTTATTTTAATATTGCATAATATTAAGAATAAAAAAGTTGAAAATACTAAATACACTTAATATATTAGCATATTTAATCAAATTCTATATTATTAGGCATATATTCTTTTTACTTCAGGTATTTTTCTTTTCATTAATTATAATTTATTAAACTAATATTTATTATTGTTATTATTTGAAATAATGTAATATTGCATAATTCCATAATACAAGTATTAAAAAAAAATAATTTAATCTATAATAATTATAAGTTTATTTAATATTTTTAAAACTACAATTGTAAAATAAAATAAAATAAAAAAAAAAGTTTTTTAATTATAAAACTATTTAAAAAATAATTTTCGTTTATATATATAGTATTTGTTTCCATAATGTGTTAAGAATATTATAATTTGTTACCTTTATATAAACTTTCTATAATATAGAAACAAATGAAGAGGAATAATTTTTTTATTCAATATCAATACCACTAAATATAGAAAATACAGTTTTTTTTTTTTTTTTTTTTTTTTTTTTTTTTTTTTTTTTTATACCATATCTACACCACTTAATAGAGAAAATACAGTTTTTTTTTTTATTTAACAAAAATATTTATTATATTGTAAATATATTTATAATCTATTTATATATATTTTTTAATATATATTTTTATTTTGTTCTATTTTATTATGTGTAATTTTATATTACAATGTCATATTCATCTTTGATATGTAAATAAAAAATATATATATATATTCTTCAATTCTATTATTGTTTTAATTATTCTTATACTCTTTCATAATCTTTTTTTATTATTATTATTATTAATTAAATAATTAATTAGTGTGATGTATCATGCACCAAAGCACAACATAAATAACTTTATTTATTATATAATATTAGTAATTTATTTTAGTATAATATGTAATATATAATAAATATATATTAGTATATATTAATTATAATTTCATATATATATTTAATATGTACATGATAAGAAATATACTAATTAATAAAATTATTAAATTATTAAATACTATATTGTAATTAAAATAATTAAACTATAAATTTTTTTAAAATTTTTTTAATATAAAAAAAGTAAACAAATATTAATGGTTAGGTTTTAAGAAAAAAAATATAAAATCAGTAAATCATATTTTAAGTGAATAATTTTTGTTATTTTTTGAATATATATATACTTTTTTTGAATATATATATATATATATATACTTTGGATATTATATTTATTGGTATGACTAATTTGTATATATGTATAAATATAAAATGAAGATAATAATAAAATATGTGTCGTTATTTAAAAAAATTTTTTTTTTTTTTAAAAATATATATAAAAATGATAATGACATATTATTCTTTGGAACGATATATAATAATTATTCTTAGTGTGTTATGTTATTGCGTTATGCTTTTATAATTAAAATATTACTTTGATCTTTACATATAGGTTATTTGTTACCTCTAAATTTTTATAAATATTAAAATTCATAGTATTCACCTATTTTTATTTTTAATCAATTATCTAATAATAATCTAGTCCTTGAATTAACTTGAAATTAGTACTGAAAACTTTAAAAAAAAAATAATAATCCGAAAATATAAGATATTTTTATTAAACTAATATATTTATTATGAATTTTTGATATTTTAATTCATTAAAACTATTAAAACATAATAAACATGATACATTCTCCTTTTTAATTATGAATCATTTAGATTATGTATATTTATTATTATTATTATTATTATTTTTTAATATAAAGAATCATATTTATTGAGTATTTCATATTAGTAATTGTTTTAATTTTTTATTGATTGCTAAATTTTTATAAATTCTAGACTAAAATAAAATATTCAAGGTTATAATAATGATTTAATTTATATAAAAACCATAATAATGATTTAAGATTTATTAAAGAAAATCTATATAAATATTTTATAGTTAAAATTATATATTTAAAAATATAAAACAATTAATAAGAAGATTATGTTAATTATATAATGAAATAAAAAATTAATTTTTTTTTTTTTAAAAAAAAAATAATTATTAGTATTTTTTTTTTTTTTTTTTTAATTATTATTAATAGATTATAATTATAGTTTATTAATTATAGAATTACAGAAAATTACTATAAATGTTCTAAATCATTATTGGATTAATACTTTATATTTGATTTATATAATGTATTTTTAAATATAGAGAAAATAATTATATATTTAATAAAATTTTATTATATTTACTTATAATATCAATGATGTATTAAATCTTTAAATTGTATGTATAATAAATTTATATGATATATTAAATTTCATAATATATTTTTAAAAAAGGAAAAAAAAAAATAATAAAAAATTTTTAAAATCAATAAAATTTTATATACATATATTTTGAATCCCACGAACTTAGCCAAAAATTTATTATTCTTGTTAATATCAGCCTAAAAAATAATATAGATAACTTTTATTCTTTTTGGTTGATTTTTAAACAGAATTATTATTTAAAAATAAATAACTATAATATTCAAAATATAAGGAATTTGTTAATGTAATAATTAAAATTAAATATACACCTTTGTATTGTTTTCATTATTATTTATAATAAATGTAATTTAAAATTTAGTATATGTAAATTCAAAACAATAATCGACTGAATAAATATAAATATAATTGTAAATAATATTTGTAATAATGATTATAACAATAAATAAAATCAATAATAAATCAAATAGAAGGGCATTGATATAAATAAAAATAGTAAAAATTATCCAAAGGATGTGAGGGTCAATTATATAACTTAAAAATCTCTTGTTTTAATAATAAAAAAATAAAAATAGAAATAAAAATGTATAAAATATAGCAGTAAAATGAATTATATATATATATATATATATATATAAAAGATATTAAATAAAAGGATACTTATATATATTATTTAATTGCCTTATTTATATGAATTAAGAAAATCCATATAAACCGTGTTTAAATCAATATATTTATGTTCGACTTTAAAGAGAGTTTTATATATATATAAATATATATATATTTTTTTTTCAGAATATTAATAATAATATAATAATAGCAATAGCAATAACAATAATAATATTAATAATAAATAATTAATTTCAAATTCATACAAATGTTTATCAATAATATATGCATATATTAAAAAATTTTTTTTATTGCTAAAATTTTTATGTTAAAGCAAAAAATAAATATAAAAATATTTATATTAATATTTATTGAAATGGATTAAACATTTATAATAAAAGTATAAAAATAAAATATAATAAATTAAAAATATAACAAAAAATGAATCAAAAGAATGTGTATTATACATTATAACAAAATTTAAATAAATAATATTTTCATAATAATGGAATAAGAAAAATGTCAAAGAAAAATATATATATATATATATAAATTTATATAAATATTTAAATACATAAATATTAATTTCACATATATTTTATATTTTTATATATAAATTATTTTATTAATAATTTTATTTTTTTTTTCTTTATATTTAAAAAATTATAATAAAATAAAAGGAGATAAGACAGAATGCAAAATATTGAAAATTCTCAATATGTTTGCGCTGAATGGGATTATGAGGTTAATATTTATTTATGTATTATATATTATAGTTTCAAACCTTAAATATTTATTTAATAAATTTTAATTAATGAAAATAAATTTAAAACTATTAAAATTTATTTTAATTATATATTTATCACAATAACAATAAAAGGCAATTGAAAACAATGAATTAACTTTCAAAACGGGTGATTACATTAAAATTGTTAGTAAAGAAAATGATGATTGGTGGGAAGGTATTTTAAATGGATTTCAAGGTTTTTTCCCGGCAAATAGAGTTAGAGAAGGTAACTTTTTTGTTTTTAAGTAATTATATATATATAGATATTTTAAATTATGAATAAATAATAAAAGATATTATAAATAATAATTATTGTTGCTTCTTTTATTAATACTTTTATTATTATTATTAATATTATTGTTTTATATATTATTATTATTATAATTATAATTAATATCACTACTGTTGTCGCTATTATTATTATTATTATTTGCTTATATATATTTGATAACTTAAACATATACTCAATAAATTAACATAAAAATATTTGATATGAAAATTTTTTATTTTAAAGTTACTCCTCAAGAGACCGAAATTGTTAATGAAAGTATCAAATCCAGAAGAAGCACATTACAATCAACAAATAATTTAGAAATTGCTACACCAACGATAGATACCAATAATGATACCAATTATGCTGGTGCAATGGAGGAACCAATTCCTCAAATGTCGCCTACTTCAGATGCTAATCCATATGAAAATTTCGAAAATTTATCCTCACCTAATCAAGACTCACCAGATGAAGAAAGAATCGATATGTCATCTTTAGTAAATAATCAACTTCCTGAAAATTGGGTAACAGAATATGATGATGCTTCTGGTAAATATTACTATAGAAATGTTATAACCAATGAAACATCATGGGAATTCCCTGTGTATAATGCCAATCTTGAAGAATATGTAATATATAAAAAGATTATTCACAAATACAATTAATAAAATTTATTATTATGTTCTATTTTCTATATAATAATAATAATAATAATAATAATAATAATAATAATAATAATAATAATAATAATAATAATAATAATAGGAAAAAGATTTACCTATTGGATGGAAAGCTGGTTTTTCTGAGGGTGTAATATATTACTATAACGAATTTACAAATGAATCAAGTTGGGAAAAACCAAAGGTTTTTATTTTTTATTATTATTTTATTTATTTTATTTATTTTTAATATTTACGATAAATAAAAAATTAAAATAAATTAATAATTTGAAATCAGTTTACTGAATTTTTAATAAAATTGAATATCTATATCATATTTTTTATTTCATTTTTTTTTATTTTATTCAAATAATATAATATATATTATTACATTAATATAAAAATATAAATATAAATAAATAAACATATATAAATAAAAAAAAAATAAAAATAAAAATAGAAATCGGATGAACAAGACAGTATAAAACAAGATAATGATAGTGTTGTTGCAACATCAACAAATAATAAAATACAAATTGATCTTCCTGCTAAGAAATTTAGAAAATCTGGTGATTTAGGTGTAAGATACGAATCTCCCTATGAAAAAAATCATTGGAAACAATGCTTTGTCATATTATGTGGTAGTATTTTATTAATTTATAAAAAATTTAATGGATCATTATCAGTAAGTTTATTTATATTTAATCAATTGAAGATAATAAATATTTATTATTAATTTTATATATATATATATATATATTTCTTATTTATAATTAATTAATTAATATATTAATATTTATATTATATCTATTTAATTTATAATAATATTTAAATATTTAAACTTGAAAATTATTAAAAAAAAAAAAAAAATAAATACATAAATAAATATTTTATAGGAACAATTACCTGTAAAATATGTTAGTATAAAAAATTGTCAAGTTGAAAAATCAAAAAAAAAGAAAAATGTTGTAAATATTACTTCTTCAACAAATGAAATTTTAACATTTACTTGTAATAATGAAAGTGATTCCAATTCATGGGTTGAAGAAATAAAACGTTACTCTGTGAATACAGGAGATGAGGAACAGGATAATGATTCAGGTAAAAATTATAAAAATTCTTTAAATTAATTTTATCATAATTATTATTGATATAATAAAATATAACATTATATAATATTAATATTATATTTAATATAATACTTAATATTACATTAGATATTATTGATATGCTTGAGAGAGAATATGCAAAAATAGATGGTGGTTGTAAGTTATTAATTTAATAATTATAAAATTCTAAATAACAATATTAAATACAAATTATAAATAATAAAATATATAAATTAATTATACAATAATATATTCAATAATTTCTTTAATTTAATTTAATTTTTTTTTTTTGGTAATATAATTAATTTATACTAAACTAAATATGTATTTATATAGCCAAGAAAAAGCCTAAAAAGCCTATTCAAGGTATTAGATATATTACATATACCTTTTGAATTATTTTTAAATATATATATATATATATATATATTTTTTTTTTTTTTTTTGATTAAAATTTTTAATATATATATAATATCTTGCAGTTGATAATAATGAAGAAAAACCTACCAAACAATCAAAGAAGACATTTGGAATTAAATTTACTAAGGTAGTATATATATTTATTTATATCACTAACATTTAAATTGTTGATTCATTATTTATTATATATTTAATTTATTTTAAAAATCATTAAATAATTGATTCATTATTTAATATTTATCATAAAAAAATAAAATATTAATTTATATTAGAAATTTACTTCTCAAAACAATTTATTAAGTGGTAAGGATATATATATATATATATTTATAGAATGATAAATCATTATATTATAATTATTATTATTATAAACTTATATTTTTGTAATTAATATATTGTTAATTATTTTGTTTTAATTTTTTTTAATAAATAAATATATATAGAATATAACGTATTTGGTGGTTCATTGGAAGAACAAGTTCAAAGAGATGGTTCAAATATACCAAAAATCGTTGAGGATTGCATAAGAGAAATTGAAAAAAGAGGTTTATATTTTCAATTTTTAATTATTATATTAATAATTTAAACTTTCATATAAATATATATTTATATATATATATATATATTTATTTTTATTTTATTTTATTTTTATTTTATTTTTATTTTTATTTTTATTTTATTTTATTTTATTTTATTTTTTTTTTTTATTTTTATTTTTATTTTTTTTTTTTACTTTATTTTTATTTTATTTTTATTTTTATTTTTATTTTATTTTATTTTATTTTATTTTATTTTTATTTTTATTTTTATTTTCATTTTATTTATTTTATTTTTTTTTTTTTTTTTTTTCAATATTTGATTATTAATATAATTTAACTTTATTATTTAAGGAATTGAAACTGAAGGTATATATCGTTTATCTGGTAATACCTCTGTTGTTAATAGATTAAAAGCTCAATATAATAAGGGTAAATATATTATATATAAATTAAATAATTTATAAATATATATATATATATTTAATATACAATCAATAAAACCTATATAATATAATATATATGTTATAAATTTATATATATATAATATTTATTTTTATTTTATTTATATAAAAAACATATATATATTTATGTTAATTATAATAATAAAAATAATAATTAAAATTATAATAATAAATTATAGGTGAAACAATAAACTTTGATGATGATGAAATAGATATTCCTGTTTTATCATCATTATTAAAATCATATTTTAGAGAATTAAAGGATACTGTAATACCATCATGCATGTATGAAAGCTTTTTAGAAGCATTGAGTATGTAGAAATAATAAAATAATTAATAATAGTAATAATAATAATGGTCATTTATTTATAATATATATATATATTTATTTATGTATAAAAAATAGAAATAGTATAATTTATATTAAGAAATTAAAATATTTAATAATAAATATTAATGATAAAATAATTAATAATATTTTTATTATTTTATTTTTTTCTTTTCGTTAAAATATATATATATATATATATATATAAAATAAAATAATAATAATAATAATAATAATAAAATAACAAAAACAAAACAAATTAAACAATAACAATATCAACAATAAAAAAAAAAAAAAAAAAAAAAAGGAATTGATGATGAAGGTCAAAGATTACAACAATTTTATGAATTAATTCATGATTTACCAAAAGTAAACTATGATGTACTTTCCTTTCTAATGAATCATTTAAAGGTTAATATATATAATAAATATTATAAAAAAAATAATATAAATAATACATAATACATAATAAATAATAAATAAATAAATAATAAATAATAAATGAAATCATTTTAAAATCATTATATAGAAAGTATCAGAGGAAAGCAGTCAGAATAAGATGGCTATTAATAATCTTGCTATTGTTTTTGGGTAAATTTTTTTTTAATAATTTTTTTTTTCCTCATAAAACAATAATATTAATATTAATATTACTAATAATATTATTATTAAAATTTAAATAATTTATTGACAAAAAAAAAAAAATTTTTTTTTCTTCCTTTTTCTTCTACTAAATAATAATAATATGATAATAGTCCAACTTTAATAGCGAGAACAACAGATAAAAATTTATTGGCTACAACTATTATTAGAGATACACCTTATCAAAATAGACTAATTGATATTATTATAACGTATGAGGATTATTTCTTCCAAACTCCTCCTGAAGAAGACATTTAAAAAAAAAAAAAAATCAAATTTTTTTTTTTTTTCGTTATTCAATATAAACTAATGAAATGAATAAATATATAAAATATCAATAATATAATATAGTAATAATAAAATAATAATAATAATAAAATGATAAAATAATAATAATAAAAAAATAAATAATAAAATAAAATAAATAAATAACAATGGTAATAATAATAATAATAAAAAAAAATTAAAAATAAAAGTTAAAAAATAAAAAGAATAAAAAAAAAAAAAAAAAAAATTAATAATAAAAGCATTAATAATAATAATAATAATAATTTCTATATATTCTATCCATTAAATCCATTTTATTTTATTTAATTTTATTTAATTTTGTTTTATTTTATTTTTTTTTTAATTTTTTTTTTTTAATTTTTCAATTTTTATATATTTATGTAATATATGTATATATTATGATTAAAAAAAAAAAATTAAAATTTAAAAAAATATTCATAATAACATAATTTGATAATAATAATATAATTTTAATAAAATTATAATCTAATATTTTTTTTTTTTTTTTTTTTTTTTGTTTTGTTTTGTTTTTGCTTTAAACTTTAAATATAAAGGTTGATCATTGATAATTAAGTTATGAATTAACTTTAGAATTAACACTGTTTTCCTAGTAGTGGTAATGGTGCTATTAAATAAATTATAACTGATTTAATGATTAAGCCAAGATATGCATGGCTTAATCTTTGAGAAAATCATATTGACAACTGGCAGGTTCAACCAGATTGCTATCTTTGTAAAAAAAAAAAAAAAAATACATATATATATAATAAAACGTTTATTAGAAAAAAAAAAAAAAAAAAAAAAAAAAAAAAGATAAATGACATGATTATCAAAATATTATATCATCATTAATAATTATAAAATAAAATTAACCATGTAAATAACTAGTGCAATAAAAAAATACATAAGGTTTATAATGATCTTTCCAAATGTAGTGATTATAGAGGTATTTCTCTAATGCAATGTTGGTCTAAAAATCATAACTAAAAAAAAAAATTTACAAATAGAATTTTTAAGTATGTTGTTACAAATAATTTTATTATCAGTTTTTGTAAATTACCATGGCTTATGAAGATCCTACGTTTTCTCTTGGGATGTTATTTCATTCCCAAAGAGTCTACTTATACATATCTAGGTATCTCTTTCAGTAACGATTTGTCACTCACACCTATTTTTGCCTTTATGGAAAATAAAGCTCATAAATTTTTATACTCATTCTCCAGCTTCTTAGCCAATAGGCTGATTCCATTACCTTTTTTAAGAGACATAATATTCAATCATTTATTATTATTAGCAAAGCTTTTATATTTTTTTGCTCTACATTTAGGTTCAAACATGACGAATATAAACGAAGTTCAATCTCTTATTAATACTATTAATACTAGTTTATTATGACGTACTCTTCCTCAAGTATTAAAGAAAAATGATTCAGTTAAAAATAATAAAAAAGAAATCTCATAAGAAATATTATATCAAAAGAAGCTCAACTGTTAATACTTATATGATATAAAACAAATATGTGTAGTAACATATTTGTATATTTAATAATAATTATTAAATATTAAATTTATGTCTTTTTGATAAAAATTATATTATTTTATTTTATTTTAATATGTATTATTATAATTATAATTATAATTCTTTAATTCATATAAAATTAATATAGTTCTATATATTAGAATATATAATTAATATAATACCTATTTCTTATAAATGGATTAAATTATTTATATTAGAAATAGAGGACTCTCTTGTAAATTTTTAGGAATTAAAATTATAATTTTAATTGTACGAATATTATAATATTATAATATTATTAATAAATTTTACTAAACAACCATTATTTTAAAAACCCACTGCTTATAAATTATTGCACATAAAAGTCCCTCATATCAATATATGATATAAAACAAATATGTGTAGTAACATATTTGTATATTTAATAATAATTATTAAATATTAAATTTATATCTTTTTGATAATAATTATTTTATTTTATTTTATTTCAATATGTGTTCAATATGTATTATTATGATTATAATAATTATAATACTTTATTTCATATAAAATTTATATATTTCTATATATTAGAATATATAATTAATATATTACCTATTTCTTATAAATAGATTAGATTATTTATATTAGAAATAGAGAACTCTCTTGTAAATTTTTAGGAATTAGAATTATTATTTTAATTGTACGAATATTATAATATTATTAATAAAATTTACTAAACTACCATTATTTAAAACCCACTGCTTATAAATTATTGTACATAAAAGTCCCGTATATCATACATTTGATCACGTGATCTTCAAAATTTTCTCATTGTTTTGCTTCACATTAATAAAAATTTAACAAACAAGTAATTTTACTGATAATTAATTGGCATTATTCAAATAAAGCTTCACTTCAAATCAAATCCTTTATTAAATGGAGAAATTCTAATTGTATTATAAAGGAATCTAATAGAAAATATTCCTATGATATCACTCACATTTTTTCTTGGAAAAAAAACCAAGTTCTATCTATAGAAAAATTAGAAAAGAAAATATCAAGAGATATAAAGATGTAAATTGAATTCTATTAGTTAGATAATGGTAAACGCCATGGAATTAAAGGTACAAATGATGATAAGAACAAATATATTGAAACAAGAAAATTATTCAAGTTAATTATCTATTAAATAAAGCAATGGAAGCGTATTCTCTTCCTAGTCTAAAAAAAAAAATAAAATAAATGATAATTATAAATATATATATAGTTTCTTTTTAATTAGGTATTTATAAGTCTTTATTTTTCTTATTAACATAAGATTTTTATACTACTTAGAATATTAATAATAAATTAAATAATAGTCATAAATAAACAACATCAACAACAATAATAATAATTGAAGGTAATATGTAAGTGTTAAAAAATTAGAAAATACACGAATAAAAGATTCTATTATAATTAAAATAAGATAAGAAAAATATTTTTTTTTTTTTTTTTTTTTTTTTTTTTTTTTAAAAGAATATATGTTTTTACAAGTATATGTCTTCTTAAAACAATTTGAATTTTTTTTGAAGTAAGAATCTTAAATTCTCAGTACATTCAATAAATTTCATAAAGATTAAGAAGAAGAAGAAAAAGAAGAAGAAAAACCAGCTCAATAGCTACAGGAAAGAGAATCATAAGGTCAAGACTAGAATTTAACTTTGAACTTTCTCATTGCAATATCTTTATATATTTTTTTTTTGAAATTGAAATTATTACTGTTATTGGAAAAAAAAACTTATTCTTCGAATATTCTATATATAATTATGTATTATTAATTAGTTAATCATTAATAGACCCCACCCAAAATATATAACTTGGAATAAGAGATATTTATTGGGATTTCTATGGCGTTTTTACAATAAAATCTTAAATATATATTATTTGAAGATATTATATTCAAATTATTTATAGTATATTTCTACTATTTAGAAATATATATTATACTTTCATATTATATTTAACAATGATTTTTCTATTACAATATAATAATGTAGTTTCTTAAAAACTATTATATATTCATAATATTATTTAAAGATAAAGATTAATTATTTATTATATATGGTAGATAGTAACTGTATAAATATAATAATATATAATAAGTTTTGAAATGACTTTTGTTTTTATGGAATAATTATAATATACTTAAAAGGAAATTTTATTTTAGAATTTTTTATATAAATTATAATAAAATTATAATATTTTATTTCTCCACAAACTATTAAACATCAACATAAAATACTTTAATAATAATAAATATATAACTAATAAATTATAAATAAATAAATATAAATATATTTATATATTATATAAATAATAAATAATAAATAATAAATAATAAATAATAAATAATAAATAATAAATAATAAATAATAAATAATAAATAATAAATAATAAATAATAAATAATAAATAATTGAATAATAAATAATAAATAATAAATAAAAAATAATAAATAATAAATAATAAATAATAAATAATAAATAATAAATAATAAATAATAAATAATAAATAATAAATAATAAATAATAAATAATAAATAATAATAATAATAATTGAATAATAAATAATAAATAATTGAATAATAAATAATAAATAATTGAATAATAAATAATAAATAAAAAATAATAAATAATAAATAATTGAATAATAAATAATAAATTATAAATAATAAATAATAAATAATAAATAATAAATAATAAATAATAAATAATAAATAATAAATAATAAATAATAAATAATAAATAATAAATAATAAAAAGAGTATTTATTAATAAATAATAAAAATAAATAATAAATAATAAATAATAAATAATAAATAATAAATAATAAATAATAAATAATAAATAATAAATAATAAATAATAAATAATAAATAATAAATAATAAATAATAAATAATTGAATAATAAATAATAAATAATTGAATAATAAATAATAAATAATTGAATAATAAATAATAAATAAAAAATAATAAATAATAAATAATTGAATAATAAATAATAAATTATAAATAATAAATAATAAATAATAAATAATAAATAATAAATAATAAATAATAAATAATAAATAATAAATAATAAAAAGAGTATTTATTAATAAATAATAAAAATAAATAATAAATAATAAATAATAAATAATAAATAAAAAAAAGTAGTGAAGCGATATAAAAAAATATAATGACTTCAAATATTAAATTTTTATTTATAATGATATTATATAATCTTATTGCCATTTATATAACAAGTATTAAAATAAATATTCATTTTGTTTAGAGGCACTCTTTCTCTTTTTCTCTCACTCCTTTTCTTATTTTTTCTTTTTTTAATTATTATAAATGTTTTTTATTTTTTTTTTTTTATAATTTTTTTTTATAATTTTTTTTCATTCTTTTTTTAATGTTCTATCAATGAAATTATATAACGTTACAAAATTAAGTGTATAGAACGAGATAGAACGAAATAGAAATATAATGCTAATAATTAATAATTATTAGAATAAATAAAATTAAATATAATAAAAAATAATTCAAATAATTAGTAATAATAAGTTTTTTTAAAATTAAAAGGTCATTTAAAAAATCATATTATTAATTAAAAAAAAAAAATAATTATTAATAATAATTATTAATAATAATAATTAATAATTAAAGAAATAACATAAACTTTATTATATAACAAAAAAAATTTACTTTTATTATGTAAAAATTATATAATTTTTTTTATTAATAATTTTAATTTATAATTATTAGTAATTATTCCTAGATTTATATTTACACAAAAAAAGTTTTGAAAATACTATATATTTGATTGGACATTGTTCCTATCAATGTATATTAACAATAAAATACAATATATATCAATAATTTTAATTATATAATTATATTTATATTTTGAATAATGATAATAATAATAATAATAATAATAATAGAAATAAAAATAATAAAAATAAAAATAAAAATAAAAATAATAGAAATAATAATAATAATAATAATAAATAATAATAATAAAGTAATAATAAAAATGAGAAAAAAAGAGAAAAAAAAATATATATATATATATAAAAAAGTAAAAAGCATAAGCACCAATACTATATTGATAATAAATTAATGATAACCACATTAATGGTATACGCTTGATTTCAATTTATTGTATAAATCAGAATTACTATATATATTATTTAATGAAAATAAATAAGTAGAAAGAAAAGAAAGATGTTTTTTAAATAAAAAAAGGAACTTTTTTAAATACATTAAACATTATTGATATAGTTTATGTGTCAAACAATAAATATTTTTTTTCTTTTTTTATTTTTAAGATATATAAAAATTTTTTATTTTGAATGGATTATTGTTTAAATAGTTTATTTTCAATTAAGAAGAGATATATATAAATACAATATCAATATCCTGAATTTGAATCATTTATAATACTTGTAAATATTAATGATAATAAATATAAATAAGCATTTATGAATAATAATATGCTTGAATGAAAATATGTAAATATAAATGAAAATATAAACATAAATAAGCATCTATGAATAATAATAGACTTTTATGAAAATATATCAAACATAATATTTCACATTACCTTTTAATGTTAATTACTTCATTTTTTCAAGTAATAAAAATAAAAATAATAATAATTATAGCAATAAAATCAAAAATTCAAAAATTCTAAATATAAATATAAAAAAGTTATGAAATAAAAAAAAATTTAAAAAAAACATGTGCAACATTATTAATTAATTTATTAATCCCGAATTTTTAAAATTAATTTATCAAATTAAAATTTGAGTGGTTTATTTATCCATAATAAAAATTTCAAAAAAAAAATTTCAAAAATTAAATAAATAAATAATTGAATAATTAAATAATTGAATAATAAATAATAAATAATAAATAATAATAAATAATAATAAATAATAAATAATAAATAATTGAAAAATAAATAATTGAATAATAAATAATTGAATAATAAATAATAAATAATAAATAATAGAATATTTGTTAATAAATAAATAAATAAATAAATAAAAAATAAATAAATGAAATAAGATGAATATATATTGGATAATAATAAATCGGTTATAGCGTTTAATTAGGATAATTAAAAATCATTAATTCTTCTTATTAAATAGATCTAATTTTCGACACACTTATTTTATGACCTTTTTATATATTATTATTATTAATTATTATTATTATTATTATTTTAATTATAATTACAACTGCTTCTATTTATTATATTATTAAAATTTATCATCAATTAATAATATTAAGATCGCGTGACTTTCATAATATATATGTGCAATAATAGCATAAAATAGCAATGCTGTATGTTCAACCAACCCTGTTTATATCAATAATATGTGTGAAAATAGCATCATTAACCCATTATGAATATCACCAGCATAATAATAGTATTATTTTTATTAGAACTACTATTAATATTTCATATTAATAGTATTATAATTATTATTAATTATATATGATGATAATTATTGTTACACCTCAGTAATAGTTATATTTTTGGTACAACTATTATTAACTAATAATATTAATAGTAATAATACTATTATTAAATTAATAGTATGTAATTAAAGTATATATTGCTAATAAATTAATAAAACTTTATAATATGCGATATTTTCGGGTGTTTTCATTGATATTTCCTACAATAATTAAAAATGCTTCATTCATTAATTAAAATATTAACTGTAGTTTTTTTTTTTTTTTATTATTAATAAAATAAATGCATTAATTATTAATATATGATTAATAACTATTTATAAATTTATGAATTAATAATATCACTTTATTATTATAATTATTATTATTATTATATATTATTATTATTATTTAATGATAAAAATAACTAGTTTTCAAAATATTTATTATCTGATTCATTTAATTATTTATATATTCAGTTATTTAATTATTATTCATTTATTTAATTATTATTCGTTTATTTAAATAATTATTTATTTATTTATTTAATTTGTTGAGATGATAGTTACTAGTTATTAGTTTATGAGTTCTTTTTTTTAATAATTTTTTTCTTATTTTTATTATTATTTTTTTTTCTTTTTTAGATGTAGATTATAATGTTAATATATGATTTAATTTAATTTGCTTATATATTATTATATATTTCATGAAAATTGGTGAAATTGATTAACTGAATAAAATATATTAAAAGAATATACTTTATATATATTGATATATAAATAAATTTATATTATATATTATAATTAATACTATAATATTATTAATAATTGGAGGAATATATTTTCTACAACTATTATTAATTATTTTTTTTTGTTTTTATAATAATTTTTTTTATTTATTATTCAATTATTTTTATTTATTTTTAATAATTTGAATTTTTTTTAAAATTTTTAATTTCATTCTTTTTTTTTTTTTTTTTTTTTTTTTTTTTTTTTTTTTTTTTTTTTTTTCTTTTTACTAAAATTAATTTATTATTTAGTATTAAATTTCAAATTAATCTAATTTAATAATAATGAGTTTATCAGGAGGTTTAAAATTAACCGATTTAAATGATTTCATTACGCCTTCACAGGCTTGTATAAAACCAATTTCTGTTCCAAAAACAGATAGCATGGTATATATATATATATATATATTTTTTTTTTTTTTTTTTTTTTTTTTAAAAAAAAAGATATATAAGAAAATATATTTTGAATTAGATAGCTATAAAATAATCAACATTTATCAATTAAATTAATGAAAGAAAAACACCTTGTTATAAACTTTTCTAAAAAAAAAAAAAGTTGATATTTTAAATACCTTTTTCTAGTTATTGGCTAAGTAAAATGATGGCAATTTTTACATTGTTTCTTACAAAGACACACTTAAATTTGCGGGGAATTATAAAATGCTTACAATTTTTTATATAATATATAATGTTAATTAAAAAAGAAAAAAAGAATTGAAAAACGAAAATATTTTATTTATTATAGTAATAAAATCCAAATTTCTTTTTTATATCAATTAGTTGTATATGAATAGACATGTAAAAAAAAAGTGGAATATACAAAAACTTACATATTATGGAAAAAGAATATACATATTACAAAATTTATAAGAAAAAAAAAATAGTTTTATTAATAACATTATATTACAAATATATATTAATATAATCTTTATGTTATTTTTTTTTATCAAAAAATTTTCAAATATATATAATTAAAAAAAATTTCTTTATATAAATATTATAATTTTTTATAAATATTAAAAATTTAAACGAAATGTTTTGAATTTTAATATTATATATACTGTTATATATTATTATTTTTTTTTTACTTAATAATTCATATTTATTTAATTGAACTTTAATCCTCGATAACAATTAATAGACCGAAATTAAAATTGATAATTCAGGAGAATATTATGAAGTTAATGCTTACGGTGAAGAAACAAAATTAGAAACAGCTTCTATTACTCTTAATGATTGTTTAGCATGCAGGTACATAAAAAAATTATATAATATTAAATTAATATTATTTAGAAATAATAATAATTATATAAAAATAACATAAAACCACTATTTAATATGTACTATTCTAAATATAAAAACAAAAGTATTGATAAAAATTAATATTTAAATATATGCATATATATTTAATACTATATTCATTGAAATTTTATAATTTAAATTCTAATAAATATTCTTATATATAATTATATATATTGCTTATCTTATAATTTCTTAATATAGTGGTTGTATTACTTCAGCTGAAAGTATGCTTGTTTCCTTACAAAGTCACAAGGAATTATATAATGTTATTGGAGATAATAGAATAGCTATAGAGGTAATGTATAAAGATAATATATAAAATAAAAGTCTCGATATTAATTACTTATTAATAATTGAATATATATATATATTTTTTTTTTCATTTTAATTCTATATAATAAGACTAATCAACTTCAGAGATTGAGAACTATCGTTATATCAATATCCCCTCAATCACGAGCTTCTCTTGCTTCTAAATATAATTTAACAATTCAACAAGTTTATGATAAATTGAATTGGTTTTTCAAGGAACATCTCGGTGTAAATTATGTAGTTGATACTTCTTTTTCTAGAGATTTTTCAATAATTGAAAGTGCTAAGGAATTTGTTAATAGATATACCGAATACTATAAAAATAATAATAAACAAGGTGTATTACCTATGATTTCTAGTTCTTGTCCAGGTAAAAATATATTATTATATAAAAGCATAATAAATAATCATAAGAATAATATAAAATTATGGAATACAAATGATATAATTATTTAATTAATAATATATCTATATATATATATAAAATAAAAATTATTAATTTATAAGAATATGAATAAAAATAAGATATATATATATATATATACATATTTATTTATTTATAATTTATTATTATTATTGTTATTATTATTGTTACTATAGTTTTTATTATTAATATAATTATTAATATTAATGTTATTATAATTTCTGTTATTATTTTAAATTTAAAACTATATTAGGTTGGATTTGTTATGCCGAAAAAACTCATGATTTTATTTTACCATATATTGATACCACTAAATCTCCACAACAAATAATGGGATCTATTATTAAATATTATATTGGTACTAAGTTAGGCTTATTACCAAATCAAATATACCACGTTTCTATTATGCCATGTTATGATAAAAAATTAGAAGCTTCACGTCCATGCTTTTCTAATGAAGAATATAAAGCTCGTGATGTAGATTGTGTAATTACTACTGGTGAAATTGAAAAAATGCTTGAAGAACAAAGTTTAGATATTAGAACAATTCCAGAATTACCATCTGATGGATTGTGAGTTAAAAAAATAAAAAATGAAAAACTATCTAAATATATTTTGATATAATTAATATATAATAATAATTAAGGAAATAAAACTAAATATGTTATTATTATTATTATTATTATTATTATTATTATTATTATTATTATTATTTTATTTTATTTTTTTTTTATTATGATTTTAATTAATTTTTTTCTTCTGAATATGTCAATATCACAATTTATATAATTAATGAATTACTGTATATGACAAAAGTTTAACTAAATATGGTATATCCAATGAAACTGGTAAATCCGTATTATTAGGTACTTTAGGTTCTTCATCTGGTGGCTATTTACATTTTATTATGAAATATGCTGCTTATCATTTGTTTAATATAGTTGTTACTGATGAAAATATCATGAACGCTACTGGTCCAATTAGATTTAAGCAAGGAAGAAATGTTGATTATAGAGAAGTACATTTAGTTAATCCACAAAATGAAGATGAAATATTGTTAAATTTTGTATATGCATATGGTTTCAGAAATATTCAAAATTTAGTAAGAAAAGTTAAAACTGTAAATAATCCAAGAATAAATAAACCACTTCCATTCCATTATGTTGAAGTTCAAGCTTGTCCTTCAGGTTGTATTAATGGTGGAGGTCAATTAAAACCAGATAATAGTTCTAATTATGTTTCTAAAGAATGGATTGAACAAGCTGAAAATGCTTATCAGAGTATATCCTTAGTTAACGGTTTCCAAGATCCAACTGACAATTCTGCTATTAGTGAATTATATAAGTAAGTATTAAATAAATTATTAAAATTTAATAATTTTATTTTATGCAAAAAAAAAAAAAATTATTTTATTTTTTTTTTTTTTTTTTTTTTTTTTTTTTTTTTGTTTTATTTTTAGTTTTATAATATTATTTGTAAATATTAAACATTTAAATATTAATAATAAAATTTTTTAAATATTTATCACTAATTTTATTATTATTATTATTATTATTATTATAATTATCGTTATAATTATAATTAAAATTATATATTATTTTTTTTTTCAAAAATATTAATATTAATTTAGTGAATGGTTAGAATCACCAGATTCTCAAAAAGCAAGAGCTATGTTACATACAGAATATAAGGCATTAAAGAAAGAAGAAGTAAATGCTTTAATGGTTTCTTGGTAATTGAATAAATTAAAATAAAATAAAACAAAAAAAAAACAAAAAAAAAAACAAAAAAAAAACAAAAAAAAAAAAAAAAAAAATTACTGAGAAATGAGAAACATAGTCAAATAAAGAAATAAAGTAATTTAAAATAAAATAATAAAAAAAAAGAATTATTATTTTAATAATTATATTTTATATTTCATATGATTAATACATAACGTGACTATTAAATAGAAGTTTTAAATTGGTATATGTATTATTTTTTTTTAAAGTAATAAAATTTAAAAATCCCAAAAAAAAAAAAAAAGTTCTATTTATTATTTATCTTTTATTAAAATTTTATTTTATTATATATATAAATTTGCAATTTTATATTTTATTAATATATTATTGAAAAGTACATATTTCTAAAGATTAATTTTAAATAAATAATAAAATAAATTATTTATTATAATTATTATAATTATTATTTTTATTATTTTATTTTTATTATTCCCTGTCTAAAAAAAAAAAATAAAAAAAAATTATTATTATCATTATTATTATTATTATTATTATTATTATTATTATTATTATTATTATTATTCTATTATTCTATTATTTAATCATTTTGCTATATCATTGAATTATTAATTTTTTTTTTTTAGACATGGAAGAGAATACACTTTCATAAATTTATTAATTTTATTATAAAAAATTCATGTAAGTAAAAAGTTCATTTGAAATTAAAATTAAAAATAAAAATAAAAAATAAAAAAATAAAAAAATAAAAAAAGCTCAAAAATACTATGTATTTCGACAAGTTGTAGTATGCGAGAATTTTCCCTTCCTAACAAATAAAAAAATAATAAAATCTAGAAGTAACATCTTTAAAATAGATAGTGTGGTTGTCCACTAAACTCTTCCCGGATTCATCATTTATTGAACAACTAAAGCGAGATTCACCCTTCATAGAAATAGATGATGATCCTTTATTATCATTATGCCTTATCAGTACAACGTCGATGCTCTTGGTTAAGTTTGGTATTTTGGAATACTTATCAAATAATAGCTCAAACGAACTACTTATGATAGGTATTGCACTAGTAAAAAGTTCCGCCAAGCCCACAATTTTTTGGAACAGGTGACTCAGATGAACTTTTTAAAGTAGTTCATATAATTTTCTCTGTTCCCCTCTATCGAAATGTAGTTCATTAAAAGCTAAAGTTCCACCAAGAAGGAACAATTGAATTATCAACATCAGAGAAAAAAAAAAAAAAAAAAAAAAAAAAAAAAAAAAAAAAAAAAAAAAACTTTTTTATTCGATATTAATCAAATCTATACTTTTTATTCATTTATTCATATTATTTTGAATTAATTTTTAAAAATTTTTTGTAAAACAATTGTAAAAGTTGTAAATGAAAAAAATGTAAAATAAATTTATTAAAATGTAAAAATAACTTTTAATTAATAATATTTATGTGAATAGTTATTATTTTTATTTATCTATTTATTTATCTATTTATCTATTTATCTATTTATTCATTTATTTATTTTAAGTATTTGAATTTGAAAATTTAGGTTTTATGGCACTCTGTTAATATTAAAGTTATTATATAAAAAATTTTATAATAATTAATATATAATAAAAGTGGTTCTATATTAATTATTTAATGTTTATGTAACATTAATTTTTGAAATATTATGAATTGTAAAACAAACCATTTAAAATATATTAATTAAATAATATTTATAATATTTATAATATAATAAATATAAATTTTATTTATATATTTAGTCAATTTGGAATTAATTTAATTCCATTTAAGGTATTTCTTTTTTTTTTTTTTAAACTTTTAAATTTTATTTATGTACATATACAATTTTTTTTTTAACTTATTATTCTTTATTTTTTTTATTTTTTTATTTTTTTTTTTTTTTATAATACCTTTAGAAAAAAATTAGAAATTTGAAAATAATTGAAAGTCTTATTATTAATTAATATTAATAATAATAATAGTATATCTTTTTTTTTTTACGAAAAAAATAAAAAGAAATTGAAAAAGAAAAAAAAAAAAAAAAAAAAAAAAAAAGAAAAGAAAAAAAAAATAAAAAAATAAAACATAATATAATTTATTTAAAATTAGAAAAAAATAAATTTATTTCGAAAATAAATTTTATTTTGTTAGATTCTTTCTATCTTCTTAAAATTATTCATTTTTTTAAAAATAATTAATATTTAAATCATATTCAAGAGTTTAAATAATTTTTAATTAAAAAAGAAGTATATATATATATAAAAGGAAAAGAGGAAATAATCATAAAAATAACTCAAAAGTTTTATAATTTTAAAATTTTTTTTCTTTTTCTTTTTCTTTTTCTTTTTAAAATTTAATTAAAATTATTATTTTTTTTTCTTCAAAAGTAAGCAAAAGCAAAAAAAAAAAAAAAAAGAATAAGCTTTTTAATATTGGTGAAATTAATTATAAAAAAAAAAAAAAAAAAAATTAATAAAAAGGATAAATTGAAAGATAAACATCTTAGAAGACAAAATTAATCATTTATTATTTTTTGTTTTTACAGAGACTCTAAGTATAAACAATAGTAATTTGTTTTAAAATATTTATAAATAATTCAAATATAAATAAATATAACCAGTCAAAAAAAAAAAAAGAAAAAAAAAGAAAAAAAAAGTATGTTTTATATAAAAAATATTAAAACTTATTTAATATAATATATAACTCAAATTTTGAATACATCATTAAATATTAAATTTTCATTTTTTATTATTATTGTTCTTAATAATAAATGCAATATATATATATTCATATATTTTTATATTGATTATAATTAAAATTAAATTTTAATATTATTTAAAAATAAATATAATAAAAAATAACAAAAATAAAAAATATCATCATTAAAAAATCGGGTTCATTTAATAATTAAGATTATATTAAATTATTAATAATTTAATAAAAATGGAGTCTCATGAAGTTTATGATTTTTTGAATACTGTAACAAAAAATTCTAAGAGTTTTCCATTAACAAGTGAACAAATTAGAGATATCTATAATTTTTTAAATGAAAAATTAGTAGGTAGAGAGGAATTCAAAGATTTTCTATTTATAAATAACCCAACAGCTTATCGCAAGAAGACCAAAATAGATGAAAATTTAAAGAAAGAAACTGAAAATAAAATTGAATATAATAGTTCAGAATTAGGTAAAATATGTGGATGTTCATTTAAACCTGGTGATACTGTTTATCGTTGCTGGTAAATATTATTAATTTTTTAAATACTTATTATATATTTTATATATACATATTTTTGTTTTATATATTATCGATTGAATTAAAGTAATATAAAATTAGAATATAATATAAATATAAATATGTTTTTTTTCATATTTTTATTATATATTTTTATCTTTCTTTTTTCTTTCTTTTTTTTTTTTTAATAAAAATGAAATTTCATCAATTAAATATATAATCTAAATATATATATATATTAATTTGAAATTTTTAGTTATAAAATTATTAATAATTTATATTGTAATATTGATATTATTTAACTTAACTTTTTATGTTTTTATATTTTAAAATAATTTATATTTATATTTATTTATATTTTTGAATTATATATGAATAATTATTAAAATATATTATTATATATTTTTTTATTCATAAAAATATATCAATAAATAAATAAATATATGTATGGTTTTTATAACAATTTATATTACTAGTGATTGCGCTTTTGATAATACTTGTGTTTTATGTTCAAAGTGTTTTCATGCTTCTAACCATAAAGGTCATAATATTAAATTTTACATAACGAAAAATGGGGGTGGTTGTTGTGATTGTGGTGATGAAGAAGCCTTTTTAGTTGATATAGGTTGTAAATTTCATAATGTTAAAAATGATATGAACGGTGCTTTAAAACCACTTCCAGAACCGTTAAAAAGAAGCTTGAAAAGTGTTATCTCTCAATGTTTTACTTTTATAATTGATGTTTTGAATAAATCACCATTTGAGATTTCAGTACCAAAAAATGATGAGGATATTAGAAAAGAAGAATCAGAAGATGGTAGTGATAAATTATATGATTGTTTAATATGGAATGATGAGGTTCATTCCTTTGATATCGTTATTACTAAACTTAAGGAAGCTACTGGTTGTTCTAATGAACGTGCTGAATTGATTTCTAAAAATGTTGATAGTCATGTAAGTTCAAAAATAATATTCTTTTTTTTAATTAGAAAAAAAAAATTTTTTTTTTATAAAGATCTTAACAAATACTATTACTAAAATTTATTTTTAAACATCATAAATTATTTCAAAATTTTTTTATTGTTATTAATATATATATTATTCATAATATCAATTATTATCATCATTAACATTTTTAATCTTTTTTATTTTTATTTGTATTTTTTTTTTCTTAATTTTTTTTTTTTTTTTTTCATTTTTTTATTTATTATTATTTTTTATATGATAATTGTATCATATTTTTTAAAATTATAATATATTAATATTATATTAACTATATTATCTTTTTTTTTTTTTTTTTTTTTTTTTTTTTTTTTAAATATATATATATTATGATAATATGAATTAAATAATTATTTAATAATTTTTTATATAATTTTTATAAACTTTATCAAAAAAAAATTTTTTTTAATAATCCAATTTAACAATAATAGGGTCGTGGTTGTTTATGTATATCAGAAGATATCGCAAAATTAAGAAGAATGAGTGATATTATTAATGAAGTAAAGTTACGTACTACAATTAGATTATTAAGTGAAACATTAAAGGAAGAAGTTGTTGCTTATTTGGTAGTATATTTCAGTAAATTATTAAAAGTTGTTCCAGGAATTATTTCAATTAATGATGAAAAATATGAATCAGTTAAAGATGTTATTAGAGATATAATAAATCATGAGTTCTTTAGAAAGATAGAAGATCCATCAAAATATAATCACCCAAAATTCATTAGAGAAAAGGAATTAACTATTATTGATTTATTATTTTATTATGATATTAAAATTTGGAAATCTACAAGAATATTAATTAAAGAATTATATATTAATACCTTAATTTCAGATCAAGAATTTAAGGTTAAAACAGCCGATAAATATGCTACTCATTTTCCATATATTTTAAATTTTTATATTAGTGATATTGAAGATAATTATAATATAATCGATTTTATGGTTCAAACTATTTCTCCAACATCTGTTAACTATCTTTTCACTAAAACGGATTTTTATTATGTTTTAATGAGATTAATCAAAACTAATATTTTCTGTAATTCTGGTCATTTACAATTTAGTTATAAAAATTTCTTGGCAAATTTTGAACTTCTTAAAAGTTTAAAAACAAGTAAATATGAATTCAATTCACTTACTGTAGTGAATCGTTTCACAAAAGGTTTTGATATTTTGAGTAAATCAATCGAAGGTGTTGTTTATCTCTTACAAGCTCCAAATGTAAAAACTAATTATTATCGTGAAAATCTTTCAAACTTACAATGTGCTTTAGATACGTTGATTTATTTGCAAGGTTATTTTCCACAAATTTGTTATATAGATTATCATATTGATAGTGAATCAAATGATTGGGTTAATGCAGTAGAATATACTTTTGTTTTTGGTAAATTATTAAATTGTATTGCGGAATGTTATAAATATGATCCTAATCAACCTGAAAATTTAAAATATATTAAAAAAGCCATGACTCATACTCTTTCCTTCTTGGATGAATGGTGTTATTATAAAAGTCGTAAGAAAATAGTTCGTAAAATCATACGTAGACCAAATAATTTCATTAGTACTCTTTTAAATCTCCGTCAAGAAGCAGAATTAATAGAAGTTACTACTACTGAATTAAATGAAATTAATGGAGTCAGTAATAGTGATAATCAAGACAATTCAAATAGCAACAGCAGTAGTAGTCTAGTAAAACCAAAACAAGGTTTCCATTTCGTAAAATCTTTGGATGGTCAAGAATATGAAGTACCAAAATATTCTATTATGTTTGGTGAAATGTCATTTATTTATCCAGTTCATTGGTTATTCTCTTACTTTGTACGTCAACTTCCAGATATTCTAAGAAATTTGACAGAAGAAGAAAAGAATAATGGTAGTTTTGATAGAATATGGGATGATATCTTTTCTTTTTATCCAATTACTGAAGGTGAATCTGATACTGTCACAAAAGAAAATCGTATTCAACGTTTAATGGAATATCCATTACGTTGTATGACAACCTTCTCTCAAATTTATTCTAACCTTTGGATTAGAAATGGTTTAACCATTTATCAAATGGCTTCAACCTATTCTAATGTTAAATTGCGTTCTATATCTTATGAAACAAATATTATCTTTTTACAAGTGGCCTCTTTAGTGCTTGATTCAAATCTCTTCTTAACCTCACTTTTAGATCGTTTTGAAATTATGGATTGGTTCAGAGGTAAATCCTATGAACAACGTCGTGGTTTCAGTAACGAAAAGGTAAATCTTTTAGTTGGTGAATTTCTACTCTTCATTATTAAACTTCTTACTTTCCGTAAGGAAATTAATGGTAAAGGTTTTATAGGTAATCTAAGAAACGAAATTATTCATCTCTTGATTAAAAAACCACTTTCTTTCAGTGAAATTTCCAGTAGAGTCGAAAAAAGATATGCCCAATTAGAAAAGGATATCACTAGTAAAATTGAAGATATCTTGAAAGAAGTTAGTAACTTTAAGTTCCCATACGGTATTGCTGACCGTGGTACCTATGAATTAAAATCAGAATATTATGATGAAGCTGATCCTTGGTTCTATTCCTTATCTTTTAATGATCGTGAAACGGCTAAACAAAAAATTAAAGAATATGCTCTTAAGACTAGTGAAAATAAGAATGAAAGTATTGAAAATATTGTTTTAAAACCACGTATGGAACCAATTGATCCAACTAGCGGTTTTGCTAAATTACCTAATTTATGTCGTTCGAAGGTCTTTAATGGTATTATTTTCCATACTATTTGGAATATAACTAGAGAAAAATCTGAAGATGATGAAGTTAAGGAAGAAATTGCTAACATTACTGATTTATTGGATGAAGCTACTTATTTAATTGAAGTTGCTATTGAAGAAGAAAAGAGATGTGCTAAAGCGAATACCAATTTACCTGTTGGACATGAATCCTTTATTTGGAATGCTGCTCATCAAGAATTTACTATTGCTGCAAAGAGTATCGATAGTAAGGTTAATTTAACTTTTGATGACGAAGAAAAAGAAGAAGATATTTATGTTGAAAACATTGAAGATGCTGAAAAGGTTGAAAGTACTGAAAATATGGAAGCTAGATTTTCATCAAATGTTTCAATGAATGATCCAACTAGTGGATCGGGAGAAAGCAAAACTATAAATTTAATTAGTTGGTTAATTTATCTTATTGAAAAATCAGATACCTATATTACTAATTTCATTCCAAGATTATGTGCTGTTATTAAGGATGTTGGGGAGATGACCGATGATAAAGAAGTTAAAGAATATATTGAAAAATGGGTTAAACAAAAGTATCTCAAGGAACACAAACAACAACTTTTGATGGAAAAGGAAGAAGAGGAAAACAAATTAAAGAAAATGAGAGCAAAGGCTAGAAAAGCAGAACTTATGGCTCAATTTGCTCAACAACAAAATAACTTTATGATGAATACTAATTTCGATTTTGATGATGATGAATTTGAAAATGAAGACTATGAATATAATGAAGAAGAAATTAAAACTCAACATATTTATCAATTCCCTGTTAGCTCCTGTATTATGTGTCGTGAAAGTAATGAAGGTGATGATAATCTTATTGGTATGTTAGGTTATGCTCAAACTTCTTGTCATGTTCGTCAAGTCAAATTTAATGATTGTAATGATGTTTTTGAAAATCTTCAAATGAATTTCTCGTTTGATCAAGAACAAGAACGTTCCACTGGAAATACCGTAGAAGAATCTAAAGAAATTTCAGTTTTACCACCAGTAAGTCCAGTTCATAGTCAATCAGGTATCTATGTTTCTACTTGTGGTCATATGATGCATTCTAAATGTTTAGAAAAGTATGTAGATACTATCGCTCGTGATCAACAAAATAATCCAAGAAGAAATTATTCTGTCAATATTAAGCATAATGAATTTTTATGTCCATTCTGTAAGAATATTTGTAATGTATTATTACCGGTCGTTTGGAAGGATAAACATTACACTATTCGTAACTTTGAAAGTCAAGAAGGAGATCAAGAAATTAGTCATTTCTCTCAATGGTTAGATGATATTAATAGGGCTTCTCTCACCGGCGAAGCTATATCCATTTATGGTTCAATTGAAAAGTTTAATAATGAATACATTGAATCTGTAGAAAAGAAGGAACTTGAAGGTGGTAATGATATGGTTGTTAAGGAAAAAAGTAAAGAAAATCACGAAGAGAAGGGTATCTTTGAATTAAAATCTTTTGTAAATTCTGACTTCCTTAAGAAACTCTGTGAAGATAAAATTATAAAAACTTTACAATTTATAAAGAAGGAATTATTACATGAAAAGGTTAAATCTATTGATGAGAGTACTCTTTTAACAAATATTTTACATGAAACCTTTAAATATACCATTCAAACTATTGAAGTCATGATGCGTGGTACAAAACAAGACTCTTCATCAGAATCTACTATTATGTATCCATTCATTGGTTTAATTGAACATGCTAATCCAAAAATTTTAAATCTTCTTCGTATTATTAATGAAATTATTTTAACGTATACTGCCATTAAAATTCAAGATAAAGAAATTAGGGCAAAACATCTTAAGAGAGCTATTAAATTAGGACAAATGATCTTTGGTAAAAAATTAATTGGAATAACTAGTTCAATGGAATTAGATAATTTTGTTAAAGAAGAAAATAATCAAACTGAAGATGAAAGTGAATATTTCTCTGCTAATATGTCATTTGATGATGGAATTAGTGCTAATAATAATGATGGGGATGATGATGAAGATAATGAAGATGATGATGATGATAATGGTGATAATGATAATAATAATTTTGATGGTGATATTAACATACCATTAGATACCAATGCCAATAATAATAATACCGCTAATGCAAATGAACCTTCAAATAATAATACTATAACCGATAGTAATGTAGCTACAGCTAATGAAAATGAAGATGAAGATGAAGATGAAGATGAGGAAGGTAGTATTGAACAAATTGAAATCGATAATGAACAAGATCAAGAAATTTTTGGAAATCTTAATATACAAAGAATAAATAATGGTGAAGATGATAATGATGATGAAAATGATGATGATGAAGAAGAAGAGGAAGAAGAAGAAGAAGGATGGAATTATATAAATGAAGATGATGATAATGATGATGATGAAGCTCGTATTAATGAAGGAGGTGAATATTTTGATGATGATTATTTATATAGTTTTGGTTCAAGACCAAAAACTAAAGATATAGAAATTAAATGTGAAAAGAAAAAATTACTTCATCCAATTGAAGAAGATACTTTTGCTCTTTTCGTTTCAAGTACATTCTATTTAATGCCAAAGGATAGTGATGTTTCTAATTGGACTATGCTTTTTTATACCATGGAATTAGTAAAATGTTTATTAGCTATTGCTGAAAGTGTTGGTGTTATGGAAAATCAATGGCCAAATCATCCAAAGATTAGAAATATTATTAAAAAGTATTCTAATGATGAAGCTTCTAAGGTTTTTGAAACCTTAAAGGAAAAAGGTAAAGAAAAGGGAAAGGCTAATGAGATAAATGGTGATGATGATGATGATGAAATTGATGTTATTATGGCCACTTCTACAACTAACTCACCAATAAAAGATCATATTAATTATAATTACCATAATCTTATGAATGATAATGATGAAAGTAAACCAATTAGTAGCTTACTCTATACCATTTTAGATATACTTCATGTTCATCCAGATATTAAAAAACGTTGTAAAATTAGTCTTTCTGAAGAAATTTTAAGTTATGCCTTAAAAATATTTACAAAGCCATTCCTTCGTCAAGCTGTTCTCTTAATCTATTCTCGATTCTTCATTACACCAGAGGCTGTTGAACTTGATAATCAAGAATTAAATGAGTATGATAGAAATTTGAAATTCCTTAATTTACCATCTACCCTTTTTGATATTTGTAAATTTATTAATAATAATTCAAAAATGAAGGAAATCATTAAACATTGGTGTGATCAATGGTGCGAAACCTTGAAGATGAATCCATTTGAAGTACCAGTATATATCTATTCTCATTCTGGATCAAGTATACTAAGTAAGAGAGAAAGAAAAGCTGATTCAACAGAACATATTACTAATTTGGGAATTGGTGGTGCTAGTTCTTCTTCTTCCTCTATAGGTATAGCTGTGGCTAATGATAATGGATTAATGTTAGAACCGATCTCTTTTTCTCCTCAAGAAAATCATTCCAATAATAATAATAATAATAATAATAATAATAGTAATAATAATAGTAATAATAATAATAATATTTCTACGACAAATAAAACAAAGTCTAATACTTCTTCAATTCATAATACTAAAGAAATGGTATCATCGAAAAATGTTTATAGATTTGTTAATCCTAATCAATTTGAATCCTATAAAATTAAGTTAAATTCCGCTTCTATCATTGAAATGTTCCCATTACCAAATAAAATTAGTGATCTTATTGAAGAATGTTCTCATAGAAAATGTAAAAGATGTAATAGTGTACCCTATATTCAAACGATTTGTTTACTTTGTGGTGAAATGGTATGTTTCCAAAGTTATTGTTGTATTAAGGATGATTATGGTGAATGTTACCTTCATTCTCAAACTTGTGGTAAAGGTACTGGTATGTATATATTAATTAAGAAATGTATGGTATATATTAATAGTGGTAGTAGTGGACAATTCTTAAATGCACCTTACCTTGATATTCATGGAGAACCAGATGAATCTTATCTTCGTGGTAAACCACAATACCTTTCTCCAAGAAGATATGAAGAATTAAGAAAGATGTGGCTTCATAAAAGTATTCCATCCTATATAGCTCAACGACTTGAAAATACTGTTGATTATGGTGGTTGGGAAACGCTTTAAAATAAAAAAAATTTAAAAAAAAAAAAAAAAAATTTAAAATATTTAATTCTAATTCTAATTAACCAATAATAATAATAGTAATAGTAATAAATCAGCAATAATATTCAATTCATTTTATATATATATATATATATATATATTAATTTTTACATTTTTCTTATTTTAAAAATTTATATATATATATATATATATATATTTGCCTATAATTATTTAAAAAAAAAAAAAAAAGTAGTTTACAAAAATTAAAAAAATCTAATATATATATATATATAAAAAAAAAAAAAAAACTATTAGCACAAAAATTTTATTTACAAAAAAAAAATAATAATAATAATAATTATAATAATTATAACTTTTAGTACATAATATATAATTTTTTTTTTAAAAAAAAAAAAAAAAATTTTTTTCTTTTTAATATATACAGATATAAAAATTTCAATGTAATTCAATAATAATAATATAAAAAAAAAAAAAAAAAAAAAATTAAATTTAAAATAAAAATAAAATTAAATATATAAAATAAAAATATAAATAAATAAAATTCATTAAAATTATATATATATTTTATAATATTATTATATAATTTTCTATATAAATTTTTTTTTTATATATATCTATTATTATTTTTTATGTTTGTTTATTATTTTTGGTCTAAAGTCTTTATTTTCTATTCTTTCTTTTTTTTTTTTCCTTCTCTTGATGATTTAAAATATTTTTATATTTTTAAAATAAAATATAATAATAAAATATAATAATAAAATATAATAATAAAATATAATAAAATATAATAAAATATAATAAAAATATAATGAAATAATATAAAATATATATAATCAATAGTATAGAATAATAAATTATAATAAAAAATATATAATAATAAATAATAATAATAAATTTTTTTTTTTTTTTTTTTTTTTTAAAAATAGAAATTTAACTATTACTGTTAAATATTATTAAAAACCTGACTCAATCAGATCAGCTAAATATATTATATATATATATTCATTTATTAATATTTTTTTTTTTTTTTTTTTTTTTTTAGGAAGAATCCATTTATTCAAATATTTATTTATTACATTTGTAATTAATTTATTATTATTATCATTATTATTATTATTTTTTTTTTCTAAATTTTTATCTTTTTTGCTTATAATTTTCATTACATCCTTTTTATTTCGTACATATTTTTTTTTTTTATTCTTATTTTTTTTTTTTTTCAAATGTATTTTTCCTTTTTTCAGAATTTTTAAAAATTAATTGCTTCATTATTATTATTATATGTATGTGGAATATTAAAAATTTTATATTTTATATTTTGTACTCTTTTTTTTTTTTTTTTTTTTTTTTTTTTTTTTTTTTTTTATTTATTTATTTAATTTATTATTATAAAGTTTTTTTCTTTTTTCTTTTTCTTTTTCTTATATTTAATGGTTCAATATCTGATTTCGGCTGAACCATCATCCACTTGAACTCTTCTTTCTCTTTTAATATTATTATTATTATTATTATTAATAGTATTATTATTATTATTATTATTATTATTATTATTATTATTATTATTGTTATTATTAACAATTCTTATTATTTTTATTTTTATTTATTTATAAATTTTTTTATTAGAAATAGTATTAATGTTTTCATTTACATAAATTATCATTTAATTTTAAACGTTTCTCTCGAAGATAAATAATTTATTAATTTTATCTTCAAGATCTCTCTAACTTTTTTATTGAAATTCAGAAAGGAGATCATGAAAGGATTTAAATTTATAAGTAAAAGTTGATTTAAAAACCAACATTTTTTTTTTTTAATTTTTTGCACAAGCATAAATAATTTTATTTTTCTTCTATTAATAAATTCTTTTTTTTTTTTTTTTTTTTTAATGCTTTGGCATTCATAATCTTATTATTCAAATAAATTATTTAATTCATTTAAATATTATATCTAAATATTATTTATAATGTCTAGATTTCTAATTTTTTTTTGTTCCAGTAAGTTTAACAGAGATTCACTTGATTTATAAAATTGAGATTTTTAGTTTTTTTTTTTATCATTTGATATACAGTTTTACAACCTTATATAATTTACATATATATATATATATATATATTAGTTTTTATATGGAGACTACTTGCTATAATTGTTTGTACTGCATTATCAAATTTCTATTTGTATTCTTGTCATATCATCATAGGAGAAATCTTTATTTATATATATTAATCATAATCCCCTGCAATTAGGTGTCTATTTAGTTCTTCAAACACATTTTAAGAAGTTTTGAGTTGTCTAATTTGAAATCTTTATAGTTAAGAAAAAAAACAGATTTTCATTTGTACTATCTTTATATTCTATTTTTTTTTTTTTTTTTTTTTTTTTTTTTTTTTTGAATTATAGTCTTTTTTCGAGATTTCCTCATTTTCTGAAGAAGATGCTTCATTTTCATTTCCTTAAGATACTATTGGGGTAGATGAAGCATAGGTTGTTTCAGAACTATTTTTATGGGAATTTTTATTTTTTGGTATAATTTTTTTAAACATTAAGTTTTTATTAAAGTATTATTTTTATATTTAAATATTAATTAATTAATTAATTAATCAATTAGTTTAATATATATATATATATATATTAGACAGGAAAGAGAATACATATCCATAAATTTATTAATTTTATTATAAAAAAAATACGTGTAGGTGAAAAGTACATTTGAAATAAAAAAAAATAATAAAAAATAAAAGTTAAAAATTAAAAAATAAAAAAGCTCAAAAATACTATGTATTTCGGCAAGTTGTACTATGCGAGAATTTTCCCTTCCTAACAAATAAAAAAAATAATAAAAGCTAGAAGTAACATCTTTAAAATTGATTAGTGTGGTTGGTGGTTGTCCACTAAACTTTCCCCCCGGATTCATCATTTATTGAACTAACAGGGCGAGATTTACCTTTCGTAGAAATAGGTGATGATCCCTGTATTATCATTATGTCTTATCAGTAACGACGTCGACGCTCTTGGTTAAATTTGGTATTTTGGAATACCTATCAATTAATAGATCAAACGAACTACTTATGATAGGTATTGCGCTAGTTAAGAATTCCGCCAAGCCCACAATTTTTTTGGAACAGGTGACTCAGATGAACCTTTGAAAAGTAGTTCATTTAATTGTCTCTGTTCCCCGCTATCGAAAAGTAGCTCATTTAAAGCTAAAGTTCCACCAAGAAGGAACAAGTATATATAATGATTGATATAATCTTCAAAATCAGAAATAGAGTCATAGGAAAAAAAAGGATTAAACGCTCTAATCTTCCTAAGGAATAAAACATAGAGATCATCGATGAAATTTAAAGAATTCCATCTAAAAGATGCAAGAGTATCGAATTTAAAAATCCAATGTTCAAAAAATTGATTATCTTCGCCACACACAGGGACAAGTCTTGGGACAATCTTCTGAAACTCTACCTGTTCTAATAGCAATAGTAGTATTATATTTATATATAACCACAGCGTAAACGTTATAATCCATGAAAACCCTAAGTTGAATTGGGGAATATTTTAAGCTAAGCAAAATTATAGGCTTTATTATTTGAGAACTTGTTACTATCGTAGTTTTGGCCTTTAATACCTTGAAATTTGGAAACTGATTTCCAGAAACGTTCTAAAATATCGTCATATTTTACACATTTATATTTTTTTTGATTTTTTTGTACAAAGTTCTAGATTCTTTAGTCCAAGAATAATAAGGCATTTTGGGAATAGATTTAATAAGATCCTTTATAATACAGTTTGATTTACTCCATTTTGCAAACGATTTAACTTGTAATTATGAAGCATATTGTCTATATAATCTTAATTATTATATAATTTAACAACTATATATATAATTAAAAAGATTTTAAATTTAAAAATAATAATTTATTATTTTATTATTTTATTATTTTATTTTATTTTATTTTTTTTTTTAATTAAATGTTTCACAAACTTTCTCTTAAAAAAAATTAAAAATAAAATATAAAAAAAAAAATACAAAATAAAAAAAAAAATAAAAATAAAACTAACCAAAATAATAATAAGAATTATTGTTAATAATTAGTTTTATTTTCGCAAATGTAAAAAAAAAAAAAAAAAAAAATTTATATTTGTTCAAAAGTAAAAATATATAAATATTATTTATTAAACTTTCATGGTTTAATTAAATATTTATTTATATTAATATAAAATTATAAACACTTTAAACTAAATAATTATTATTATTATTATTATTATTATTATTATTATTATTATTATTATTATTATTATTATTATTATTATTATTATTATTATTATTATTAAACACATTAATATTAAATTATTTATAAAATAAGTTATAAAATAATTTTTTTTTTTTTAGATAAATATTTATAAATTTTATTAAATTAAAATATTTTTTATTTTATCAAATTAATTGATTATATTACGATAGTAAATTATTATTTATTAATTATTAATATTATTATTATTTTTTTTCTATATTATATTATTATAGTTTTTATAAAAAAAAAAGTATTAAAAAATAAAAAAACATATTATACAAAATAAAAAATGATCATTTATTATTTATTATTATCAAAATTAAAATTCTTATTATTATTTTTTTTCTAATGATCTAAAAATTTAAAAAAAAAGTAAAATAAAGTTAATATTTTTTTGAAAATATATTAACTTTTTTCTATTTCTATTTTTTTTTTTTATTTTTTTTTTAAAAATAAAAAATATTATGAAATCTATTCACTGTTTTCACCATTATCAGCTTCAGCTTCAACTTCTGGAATACATTCTGGAGAGTAAGCATTTTCTGGAAGAGTACAATCGACGGATGGACTTTCTCCTTCACCTCCTTCTTCTTCTGGAACACTTGGAGCACATTCTGGTAAATCGGCATTTTCTGGAAGTGAACAATCTGGAGTGGATGGAGCTTCACCAGATGGAGCTTCACCAGAAGGAACATTACTATCACCAGATGGAACATCTTCACCACTTGGACCAGATGAACTATCATCACCATTTGGAGCACATTCTGGTAAATCAACATTTTCTGGAAGAGAGCAGTCTGGAGTAGATCCTTCACCTTCACCTCCTGGAAGAGATTTTGGTGGTAAACCAGATGGAAGATCACCACTTGGACCACTTGGACCAGATGGGCTATCACCAGATGGACCTTCACCTCCTGGAAGAGACTTTGGTGGTAAACCAGATGGGAGATCACCACCTGGACCAGATGGCATATCACCAGATGGACTATCACCTTCACTTTCACCTCCTGGAAGAGACTTTGGTGGTAAGCCAGATGGAAGATCACCAGATGGACCAGATGGACCAGATGGAGCATCACCGGAAGAAACATCATCACCTTCACCTTCACCTTCTGGAGCTGGAGAATCGTTACCAGAGACGGAATCACCTTCGTGAGTTTCACCGTTAGAACCACATGGAGTTTTAGTAGATGGAGTAGTACCATTTGGACTGTCACCTGATGGAGTACCTGGGAGAGACTTTGGTGGTAAACCAGATGGGAGATCACCACCTGGACCAGATGGCATATCACCAGATGGACTATCACCTTCACTTTCACCTCCTGGAAGAGACTTTGGTGGTAAGCCAGATGGAAGATCACCAGATGGACCTGATGGACCTGATGGACTTTCACCGGAAGGAACATCACCTGCTGGAACATCTTCACTACCTGGACCGTATGGACTATCACCACCATTTGGAGCACATTCTGGTAAATCAATATTTTCTGGAAGAGAGCAGTCTGGAGTAGATCCTTCACCTTCACCTTCCTCTTCACCTTCATCTCCTGGAAGAGATTTTGGTGGTAAACCAGATGGAAGATCACCACTTGGACCACTTGGACCTGATGGACCTTCACCTCCTGGAAGAGACTTTGGTGGTAAACCAGATGGGAGATCACCACCTGGACCAGATGGACCTGATGGACCTGATGGACCTGATGGACCTGATGGACTGTCACCTTCACCTTCTGGAGCTGGAGTATCGCTACCAGCAACTGAACCACCTTCATGAGTTTCACCATTGGAACCACATGGAGTTTTAGTGGATGGAGTAGTACCATTTGGACTGTCACCTGATGGAGTACCTGGGAGAGACTTTGGTGGTAAACCAGATGGAAGATCACCACCTGGACCTGATGGATTATCACCAGAAGGAACATCACCGGCTGGAACATCTTCACTACCTGGACCAGATGGACTATCACCTCCTGGAAGAGACTTTGGTGGTAAACCAGATGGAAGATCACCACCTGGACCTGATGGACTATCACCAGAAGGAACGTCACCGGCTGGAACATCTTCACTACCTGGACCAGATGGACTATCACCAGATGGACTATCACCAGATGGAACATCACCAGATGGAACATCTTCACTACCTGGACCAGATGGACTATCACCTCCTGGAAGAGACTTTGGTGGTAAACCAGATGGAAGATCACCACCTGGACCTGATGGACTATCACCAGAAGGAACATCACCGGCTGGAACATCTTCACTACCTGGACCAGATGGACTATCACCAGATGGACTATCACCAGATGGAACATCACCAGATGGAACATCTTCACTACCTGGACCAGATGGACTATCACCTCCTGGAAGAGATTTTGGTGGTAAACCAGATGGGAGATCACCACTTGGACCACCTGGACCAGATGGACTATCACCTCCTGGAAGAGATTTTGGTGGTAAACCAGATGGAAGATCACCACTTGGACCACCTGGACCAGATGGACTATCACCAGATGGACTATCACCAGTAGGAACATCACCAGCTGGAACATCTTCACTACCTGGACCAGATGGGCTATCACCTCCTGGAAGAGATTTTGGTGGTAAACCAGATGGGAGATCACCACCTGGACCGGATGGACTATCACCACCCTTTGGAGCACATTCAGGTAAATTAGCATTTTCAGCAAGAGAACAGTCAGGAATAGATGGAGTGTCGTTTCCAGAGACGGATTCACCTGATTTCTTACCATCACAAGGAGTAGAAGAGGTTGAAGAAGTGCCACTTGGACTGTTACCAGATGGGGTCATTGGGGAATGAGTAGTTTCTTCACTGCAATTATCACCAGTACAATTTTTAACAGTACAATTACCATCAGCGCAGGATTCATCGGTGGTAGTAGTGACGCCATCACTTGTAGTGTTCCAACTCCAACTCCAACTAGTTTTGTGACAATTTGCTTGATTTTCACTGGTACATGGCATCTTTTCTGGAATTGGTAAACCTTCAACAACAGCGTTAAAAGCTAAAGAAGCAACAATAGCTAAAATGAATGAGAAACGCATTTTCTTTTAATAATTTGTTGAATAAAAAAAATATTATTTAAATTTCTAATAAATTTAAAAGTGTTTTATTGAATTTATATATTTATATATAAATATATATACAATGATATTTTAATTTTGATTTTTTTTTTCTATAATTATTATTAAAATATTGATATGTTTTTATAATTATTTTTAATAAATAATATTTACAATATTGATTTATTATTTATTTTTTTAAAAAAAAAAATTATAAAATTTAAATAAAAAAATAATAATAAAAAAATAAAAATAAATAAATAATTATACAATAAAAAAAAATTTATATACAATAAATTTTTTTATAAAAGAAATTTTTTTTATAATACAAAGGTTAATTATTAAAAAGAAAAGTATTTAAATACTTTTGATTCCACTTTTTAATAATTATATATAAAAATATATTTAAAAATTTTCTGATTTTAATACAATTTATTATTTGATTTTAGAAATGTTGATTGAATTGAAAATAAAAAAAATTTAGAAAAATGATTTATATTTATATTTTTTCCAAAAAATATATAAATTAAAAATATCTATTAATTATATCTGTTATTAATTTTTTTTTTCTTTTTTTTTTTTAATATTAAAATAATTAATTTTTAATCAATACTTCATATTCTATTCTCCTAATTAAATAACAAAAGTTTAAATAATGGAAAATTAAATAATAAAATGAAAAATTAAAATAAAAAGCAAAAAAAAAAAATTAAAAATAATTAAAAATAATATATAATATATATAATTTTATATAATTTTAATAAAAAAAAAAAAATTAAAATTTTAATATTAATTTATCAAATCTTATTATTACACTCTAAAATAAATTAAAATAAAAATAATCAATATTATAAAAAATTTTAATAATAAAATAAATATAAATAATAAATATTAATAATAAAAAATAATAATAATAAAAATTAAAATTATTAAATATATATAATATTTAATTCTTATTTTTATTTTTAATTTTTTAATGTTCATTTGTCACTTTTACATAAAAATATTATTTAATAGTTATGATATATAAATATTTATTATAATTGTATTTATTATATTTAAATTTAGATTTAGATTTATATATTTTTTTATCAAATCTATATATATTTTTTTATTAATTAAAATTAAAATTAATTAGAAAAATATGAAAATAAAAATATTAATATTAATATATAAAATTATAAAAAAAAATAAAAATATTAATATTAATATAATAAAATTAATAGAAATTAAAATAAATAAATGAAATGTTAAAATCTTGCCGTTAATCGAAGGTCAATAATAAAATATTTATCATATTATATAGACCGCTTCTTCACAAAATGGAATATCAAATTATTCATTATAGAAAATAAAAATAATTAAAAAAAAAAAATAAAAAAAAAAACGGTAAATATATTAGATTAATTAATTAAAGGAATATTACATTATTAAATTATTTTTGATTTAAATAAATCTAACCATCTTTATTAATAGAAAATACATTAATAAATAATAAATAAAATGTTTAAAAGATATAATAGTATAACCAAAAGAGAGAGATAGAAAGAGTAATCAATTTATTATCTAAAAATTAAGCAATATCATATATATTTAAATATTCTAAATAATAATAAAATATTATTTAAAATATTTAAATGGGTACTTTATATTTAATTTTATGATTATTATTATTATTATATTTAAATTTTTTTTTTTTATATATTTCTATGTTGTTTAAATAAATATTAGATATGTTTTCGTTTGTAATAATTTTTCTTACTATTGATATTAATATATTAACATATAGAAGACTTTAATATTAATGATTGTTGTTAGTAATAATATAAGAAAATCTATTTATAATTAAAAGTAAAAAGTAATAAACATTAATAATAATTATTGAAAATAAAGTAAAAATAAAAACTAATATATTAAAAAAAACAATTTGTAATTAACATTAATAATTATGTTAAGATAATAAGAAAAATAACAATAAAAAACTAAATATAAAAAATAATAATAAGGAATAAAGAATAGAGGTATAAGAATAAAGAATAAAGAATAATAAAGAATTATGAATAATAAAGAATAAAGAGTAATAAAAGGAGTATTTATTAATAAATAATAAATTATAAATTATTTAATAATAAATAATAAATTATAATAATAAATAATAAATTATTTAATAATAAATAATTAATAATTAATAATTAATAATAAAGAATAAAGAATAATTATTAATAATTAATAATTAATATGAATATTAAATATTAAATATTGAACACTTAATAATGAATAATTAAAGATGATTAATTAATAATATATTATAAACTTTATTCTATATATTATAAAAGAATTTTTTTTTTGACAGAATCTTTAATTGTATACATAATGTAGTACAATACTTTAATATTAAAAAAAAATTAAAAAAAAAAAAAAAACGGTCAAATAGGAAAATATAAATTAATTAATTTATTATGAATTAAATAAAATAAAAAATATTAAAAAAATATTAAAAATAGAAAATAGAAAAATAGAAAATATTAAAATAGAAAAATAAAAAAAAAAACAAATTTCTAATATACACTAATAGAGTAAATATTAAAATATAAAAAATTTTAAAAAATTCTATTAATCAAAAAAAAAAATTTAAAAAATAAAATATATATATGTAAATATTTATATATTTATTTATATACATTTATTTATATATATTTATTTATATATATTTATTTATATATATTTATATATATTTTATTAGATATTATTTCATTATTTTACATTATATTACATTATGTAACAGTTGTCAATTCTAATACATTAATAATAATTAATAATAATAATAAATCTCAATTTTAAAAATAAATAATAAAAATAATAAAAATAATAAAAATAAAAATAAAAAAAATCTCAAATACAATTTAGAGATGATAGGAAGAGTAACAATATTCTAACATTATACATTTTACATTTTAAATATTCTTTTCTGTTCACTTCAATCATATAAAAATGAATAATTATAAATAATAAATGATAATAAAGAAAAAAAAATTTTTTTTTAATCATTGCAATTTTTATTAATCTTTACATTTTTTTCTTTTTTTTTTTTTATTCTTTTTTTTATTGTTCTATTAAATATAGAAATATACAAATATATAAATGAATAGAAATATAAAAAATGAATAGAAATATAAAAAATGAATAAAAATATAAATATGAATAGAAATATAAAAAATGAATAGAAATATAAAAATGAATAGAAATATAAAAAATGAATAAAAATATAAAAATGAATAGAAATATAAAAAATGAATAGAAATATAAAAAATGAATAAAAATATAAAAATGAATAAAAATATAAAAATGAATAGAAATATAAAAAATGAATAGAAATATAAAAAATGAATAAAAATATAAAAATGAATAGAAATATAAATATGAATAGAAATATAAAAAATGAATAGAAATATAAATATGAATAGAAATATAAAAAATGAATAAAAATATAAAAATGAATAGAAATATAAAAAATGAATAGAAATATAAAAAATGAATAGAAATATAAAAATGAATAAAAATATAAAAATGAATAGAAATATAAAAAATGAATAGAAATATAAAAAATGAATAAAAATATAAAAATGAATAAAAATATAAAAATGAATAGAAATATAAAAATGAATAGAAATATAAAAAAATGAATAAAAATATAAATATGAATAGAAATATAAAAATGAATAGAAATATAAATATGAATAGAAATATAAAAAATGAATAGAAATATAAATATGAATAGAAATATAAAAATGAATAGAAATATAAAAATGAATAGAAATATAAAAAATGAATAAAAATATAAAAATGAATAAAAATATAAAAAATGAATAGAAATATAAAAATGAATAGAAATATAAAAATGAATAAAAATATAAAAATGAATAGAAATATAAAAAATGAATAGAAATATAAAAAATGAATAAAAATATAAAAATGAATAAAAATATAAAAATGAATAGAAATATAAAAATGAATAGAAATATAAAAATGAATAAAAATATAAAAATGAATAAAAATATAAAAACGAATAGAAATATAAAAAATGAATAGAAATATAAAAAATGAATAAAAATATAAAAACGAATAGAAATATAAAAAATGAATAGAAATATAAAAAATGAATAAAAATATAAAAATATAAAAATGAATAGAAATATAAAAAACGAATAGAAATATAAAAATGAATAGAAATATAAAAAACGAATAGAAATATAAAAATGAATAGAAATATAAAAAATGAATAAAAATATAAAATGAATAGAAATATAAAAAATGAATAGAAATATAAAAATGAATAGAAATATAAAAATGAATATAAATATAAAAATGAATAAAAATATAAAAATGAATAGAAATATAAAAATGAATAAAAATATAAAAAATGAATAGAAATATAAAAATGAATAAAAATATAAAAAATGAATAGAAATATAAAAATGAATAGAAATATAAAAAACGAATAGAAATATAAAAATGAATAGAAATATAAAAATGAATAAAAATATAAAAACGAATAGAAATATAAAAAATGAATAAAAATATAAAAATGAATAGAAATATAAAAAACGAATAGAAATATAAAAATGAATAAAAATATAAAAAATGAATAGAAATATAAAAAATGAATAAAAATATAAAAATGAATAGAAATATAAAAAACGAATAGAAATATAAAAATGAATAGAAATATAAAAATGAATAAAAATATAAAAATGAATAGAAATATAAAAAATGAATAGAAATATAAAAATGAATAGAAATATAAAAATGAATAAAAATATAAAAAATGAATAGAAATATAAAAATGAATAAAAATATAAAAATGAATAGAAATATAAAAATGAATAAAAATATAAAAAATGAATAGAAATATAAAAAATGAATAGAAATATAAAAAATGAATAGAAATATAAAAATGAATAGAAATATAAAAATGAATAGAAATATAAAAATGAATAAAAATATAAAAATGAATAGAAATATAAAAAATGAATAAAAATATAAAAATGAATAAAAATATAAAATATATAAATATACAAATATAAATAATATTATTATTATTGTCAATATCTTAATTTTTATAGGAAAAATAAATAATAAAATAATAAATTAGCAATATTTTTTATTTTATATGTATATATATAAAATATATGAAAAAATATATAAATATTGATGTTTTAAACCAAATCAATAAATATATTAAATATATTAAATATTTTAAATTTTTTAATATATTTCATTAAAATTCATTTTAATTTTAATTTTATTTTTATTATGCCGTACAAAAATAAAAAAATAAATAAATAAATAAATAAATAAATAAATAAATAAATTTGAATATAAAATAAAAAAATTTGGGAAATAATTTAAATAAATAACGGTTAAATATTTTTTTGATGGAATTAATTTAGAGAACCATTAAACTTTAATAATAATCATTTTATATTTTATTTCTTAATTACTTTATAATTTATTTATTTAAATATTATTATAAAATAATAAAATAGAAAAAAATTAAAAAAAAAAATATATATATATATATATATATTTCAAATATATATAGTTTTTCAGATATATTTATAATTTAAAAAAAAATATGTTAAATAAATATAGATATAGAAATATATTTATATATTAATACATAGATGAGGTTTCAATATTTTAACTAACATAAAAGTATAATATAATAATATAAACTTGATTAGTTCAGTTTAAAATAAAAATTAACAAATAAATAATTGTTATTTAAATATACATGGTGGTATTTATGAATAACTATGTATTTTTGATATAATTTTAACAAATAATTTTAATACAATAATAGCTAATAAAATATATTAATATATTTAAAACGACAACAATTTTTAAAAAGACTTAAAATAAAAAAAAAAAAATAATAAAAAAAAAAAAACAGATTAATATATATATATATATATATATATATTTTTTTTTTTTTTTTGATAATAAACCTTGGTCAAAAAAAAAAAAAAAAAAAAAATTATATTTAAATTGTTATAAAATTATTTTTATGAAATATTTAATAGAGTATATTATATAAATGTTGTTAAGAAGACTCATTTATGAGTTTTTAATAATTCAATTTATTATATATATATATATATATATATATTTTTTTTTTTTTTATAGCTTCAATTATTGAGAACTTTAACTTTATTTATTTATTTATTAATTACATAAATCTTTTATTTAAAATATCAAAAAATTAATAAAAGAAATTAAATATTATTATCCAATTTGAACATAATTATATTTAAAATTGTAATATGAAATAAAAAGTAATATTTAAAATAAAGTGTATAAATAAATTCAGATAAAAAAAAAAAAGTTTATAGGTAACGAACCTCACCTCCAATATTATAAGATCTCTGTTTTAAAAAGGAATTCTTTTTTGGGATTAGGGTTTGAATTGACGATCAATTAGTGAAAATCATGTTAATATTAGTAATTTTCTGAATAATAGAGTGTGTAAATATATATATGACATGGTACGCATTATATAACTTCCTTCTTGGTGGAAGAGATGTAGACTTTACTGATGTAAATTATAAAAAGGAATTGGGATGTTTTGTTTAATAACCAATTTATTTCTGGTGATTATTCTTAAAACGCTACTCTTGGAGCGATCGGTGTTTTTTTTTTTTTTTTTTTTTTATAAAAATTTATGACTAGAGCTAGTACTCGACATGTGATTGCTATTTCCACGGTAAAAGTACAAACTAACCAAGGAGTATCAACACCGAAAATGCAGTAAGACAAGCTAACAGGGCCAATGCCTCTGAAAGAGAAGACCAGACCATAATTTCTTTTCAGATCGTCAATTCAAACCCTAATCCCAAAAAAGAATTCCTTTTTAAAACAGAGATCTTATAATATTGGAGGTGAGGTTGGTTACCTATAAACTTTTTTTTTTTATCTGAATTTATTTATACACTTTATTTTAAATATTACTTTTTATTTCATATTACAATTTTAAATATTATTATGTTCAAATTGGAAAATAATATTTAATTTCTTTTATTAATTTTTTGATATTTTAAATAAAAGATTTACGCAATAAATTAAAAAATAAATAAATATATAAATAAATAAATAAATAAATAAATAAATAAAGATAAAAGTTCGCAATAATTAAGACTATAAAAAAAAATTATGAAAAATTGTTTGTAATAAAGACAGGTTAACAGGGCCAATACCTCTGAAAGAGAAGACCAGACCATAATTTCTTTTCAGATCTATTCACTACATTATTAATAACTACGCTATCATTTACACTATGACTAAAATTAATATTTCTATTTTCACTATCACTAATTCTACTATTATTATCAATATTATTTCTAATTGTTATTATCATTAATATTATAGAATTCGTTACTACTATCAGTACTTGATTTTATATTATTCACATTTGTGATAACTGTGTTTACATTACTATTAGATATTGGATCATATTTAGAAATAATATAAAATTTTTCATAAAGAATTTCAATATCCTTGAATTTTTTTTTTTTTTTTTTTTTTTTTTCGAAATTCATGGAATAGATAACGTTTAGTAAATCAATGTTCCAATCGAGGATTACTATTTTTTTCTATAACAACAAGGACACCATTCTGGACAGTCATCTTCAATCATTTTGGTGGTTTTGGGTAAAGCGTTCATCCAATTTATATCCATATCTGGCAGGAAGTATCCATCTGAAGTCAATGATATACTCAGGATATTTAAAGTTGTGCTTTACTTTACTTTAGGTAGTTTCTAGTTTTCTCAAATTTTTTATTTCATTTTATTTTTTTTTTTTTTTTTTTTTTTTTTTTTTTTTTTTTTTTATAAGCCTTAGCCTTAATTGATTTTTCTGCCATATCTCTATCCCAGTAAAAATTTCAAAATTACTTTTTTTTTTTTTTTTATTTTGATGAAAATTTATTCTAAATTTGTTTGCTAAAAAAAATTTTTTTTTAACTTTCTTTATTGTTCTTAGTAAAAACGAGATAATATAATTCAAGTTTTTTCAGTTATTATAAAAATATCTTACCAGAGCAATAGCACATTTCGCCGAAAGAGGAGGAATGTTAGAATGTGAAATTGGATTTGGAGAATTAAAATTAGGTATATTAGGAGCATTGAGATTATGATTTGGCATTTATAACATTTACTAAATTAGTTGAACTAAGATTTTGCTTGAGTTTGTATTATTGAATGTGCTATTTAGATATAGATATTAAATTTTTATTTTAAATACTGAAAATAAACCTTATGATTCCATTTGGAACATTTAACTACAATATGAAATTTTTTACTCATGATATTGCTTTTTCTAATATATATATATATATATATATATATATATATTTTTTTTTTTTTTTTTTTTTTTTTATTTTAAATTTTACGTGGTTGAAATTTGGAATGTATACTTTTATCCTGAAGAAACTATCATTGAATTTAAGGCTAGGGTTAGCATTGGGGAGCTGCATATGTAATAATAAAAAAAAAAAAAAAAGATAAAAGAATAAGCAAAAAAAAAAAAAAAAAAAAAAAAAACACAAAATAAAATATAATAATGATATAATATATTCTTGTTTCATTTCATTAATATCAGTTAAGACTTCACAAGGGCGTTATTATACTATAGTACAATATAATTATTTTTGACTTCACAATGTTAATCATAATTTTTTAGGATACGAAATTTTGATTTTCATTGGTTACACTAGCTCTGCTGGCCTAGTCTTACTGTTTCTTCAGCATTGACGCTCTTGGTAGTAATAGTAGTATTTTTTTTTTTTTTTTTTTTTTTTTTTTTAGACTTAGAGAAAACTTTATTTAATTTATAATAATAATAAAATTACATGAAATTAAATGAAAAAATAACAAATAAAATACATAAAATAAAATATTATATATTATAAAATTATAAAAGTGCGTTAGAAGCAATAGCCTCAAACTTTTCCCATTCCTCGATAATAACACCACGTCCATTATTGTGAGTAATAATTTCAGTATTAGTGTTATCAATCGAATCTGTATCTGGAGGTGAAAATCCATGCCTTATCATTTCGACGTCGACGCTCTTGGTAACGGTAGATTCAACGGAATATCATTTCATCATCAAACTAAAAGATCGACAAATTAATGGTATTACGTTTGTTAGAAACTCCGCAATCCCCACAAAATACGGAACAGTTGACGAAGTTGAACTTTGTTTAAAAATATTGTCAACTAATTGTCTTTGTTCCCCATCATTAACTTTAATTTTTGAATATATTGAACGCCCACCAAGAAGTGCACTCAATATATAATAATAAATATTATTAACATAATCCTTTTCTGAATCTAAAGAAACATCCAAGGATTTTTGTTCAATTATCAATGCAAACTTCAAAAAGAGATCATCTAGAAAAGGTAAAGATTTATTTCTGTAATTTTCCAATTCTTTACAGGCAAAGATCCAGTGAGAAAAGCTAGGTACACTAACACCACAACAAGGGCAACATTTAGGGCAATCTTCTGAGACGATTTTTTTTTAATGGAAATACTAATGTCGAATTTAAAACCACACCTAATACGAGATATCCAAAAGAATTCCTACTGATACTTAGGATATTGAAATGTTAGTAGTAGTAGTAGTAGTAGTAGTAGTAGTAGTAGTAGTAGGATTCGATTTGAACCTATTGAACAAAAGACCATGGCTGGCCAATAGCAATAGATATAAATCAACTGAAGAAGACATTTCCCTTTGTACTGTTATTAATACTTCTTCCCCCAAGAAGGAAATTAAACACTTTTTCACATACACCAGAATCAACATACACATTATTTTCAATACTCTTACTAATATTATTATAACTATTATTACTATAACTATTATTACTATAACTATTATTACAGTTATATTGTTATTTGTATTGCTATTATAAATAATTATTAATGGGTATAACTTCATAAAAAAAACATATATATACACATATAAATATAATTTAAAAATACATCAAAGAAATTTTTAGTTTGATTGTTCGTATTTTATTTATTTATTTTGCAATTTTTTTTACGATTTTAAAAAGGTATATATTTTACAATGATATCAAATAACATTGATATTGTATTATTATTGTATTATTAATATTATTAATATTATTATTAATAATATTATTTTTATTAATATATTATTATTAATATATTATTATTATATTATATTATATTATATTATTAATATTATTATTGTATTATTATATTATATTATATTATTAATATTATTATTGTATTATTATATTATTATATTATTATATTATTATATTATTAATATTATTATTATATTATCATTTTTTTATATATTTTGATATTTAAATCATTTTTATATTATAGTATATACTACATTACTTTATATTAATATTTTATTGTATTTTAGTATTTTATTTTTTATTTTATTTCTTTATTGCCATTTATTTTTTTGATTTTTTTTTTTTTTTTTTTTTTTTTTTTTTTGATTAATATTTCATTTAAAAAAAAAAAAAAAGAACTATATTATCTTTATTTCGATAATAAGTATGATTATAAAAATATAAAATTCTATTTTTATTTCTAAAAATTAATTATAAAAATTAAATGTTTATTCACCATTCTTATAATTATATATATAAAGTATTATAATTATAATATATACCATATTGAAATATATTTAATTTTAAATTGTTTAATTGAATTATATATATATATATATTACGTTTAATAATTTATTTGTTTATAAATTATTATTTTTTTTTATTTTTTATCTAATTAAAATTTAGATAATAATGTTACTTATTCTGCCTATAAAATGAAATTAATGCTTTTTAACATAACACTTTCTTCTTCTTGTTGGAGCAATAGTTGGAATTAGATCTGGTTCTTCAGCATCAGTAGTTGTTGAAACTGGTTCTTCAGCATCAGTGGTTGTTGGAACTGGTTCTTCAGCATCAGTGGTTGTTGGAACTGGTTCTTCAGCATCAGTGGTTGTTGGAACTGGTTCTTCAATATCAGTGGTTGTTGGAACTGGTTCTTCAATATCAGTGGTTGTTGGAACTGGTTCTTCAATATCAGTGGTTGTTGAAACTGGTTCTTCAGATATAGAAGAAGTAGTTGGAACTGGGGCTACAGATACAGAAAGAGTAGATACAATTGGATCAACAGATACAGAAGGAGTAGCTACAACTGGAACTTCAGATGCAGAAGGAGTAGCTACAACTGGAACTTCAGATGCAGAAGGAGTATCTACAACTGGAACTTCAGATGCAGAAGGAGTAGCTACAACTGGAACTTCAGATGCAGAAGGAGTAGCTACAACTGGAACTTCAGATGCAGAAGGAGTATCTACAACTGGAACTTCAGATGCAGAAGGAGTAGCTACAACTGGAACTTCAGATGCAGAAGGAGTAGGTACAACTGGAACTTCAGATGCAGAAGGAGTAGCTACAACTGGAACTTCAGATGCAGAAGGAGTATCTACAACTGGAACTTCAGATGCAGAAGGAGTATCTACAACTGGAACTTCAGATGCAGAAGGAGTAGCTACAACTGGAACTTCAGATGCAGAAGGAGTATCTACAACTGGAACTTCAGATGCAGAAGGAGTAGCTACAACTGGAACTTCAGATGCAGAAGGAGTAGCTACAACTGGAACTTCAGATGCAGAAGGAGTAGCTACAACTGGAACTTCAGATACAGGAGTGGCTACAACTGGGATTTCAGATGCAGAAGGAGTAGCTACAACCGGGATTTCAGATGCAGAAGGAACAACTGATTCTATACCTTCTAAAGCAGCAAAGGCAGAGTTAGCAGCAATTAAAGAAATTAACAAAGTGTAGTAAGACTTCATTTTTTTAATATATATATATTCTTTCTTTTTTTTTTTTTTTTTTTTTTTTTTTGTTCGTTTATTTGTTTTATAAATCTTTTTTTTTTTTTTTTTTTTTTTTTTTTGATTTATAATATTAAATTTTTATTTTTTTTTTTTTTTTGGAAAATAAAAAAAAAGTTAAAATCTTCTTTATTTATACTTTTTTTGAAAATAAATAAACAATAAAGAAAAAAAGCAAAAATAAAAAAATAAAAAAACAGGAAATTCGAAAGTGATTACAATTCAAGATTTAACTTTTTTTATTCATTAAATATATAATGAATTAATTAATTAAATATTTAATTATTTTTTTAAAAAATAAACATATACAAAATCTTATATTTATAAAGTTATCCCTTAATAATTGAATGAATAGAACAAGTTTAAATAATTTAATATTAAAAATAAATAAATAAACAATAATCGCTTAAATAAATAAACATAATAATTCTTAATAAATAATATTAATTTTTTTTTAATTTTGTTTTTATTTTTAAAAAATTTTCAAAAAAAAGTTTTTTTAATAATAAAAATAATATATATATATTTAATAATTTTTAATTTTGTATTTATTTCTATATATATATATATATTATTTTTAATTTAATTTATTAAAAAATAAACATTTCGAAACAAAAAAACAAAAAATAAAAAAACAAAAAAATAAAATAAAAATATATTATTAATTAATTAATTACTTGCATTGAGTCATTCATTCATTTACCCACTGATTTAAATCCAATTATTTCTTTTTTTATAAATAAATTATTATTATGAAAAGACTAAATAAAAAAAAAAATTTAGTGTATGTATATTTAATATACACCTCTATTATGTGTATATTATGTATATATATTCATTAAACATATATAAAGCGTTAGATTTATGAAAATTTTAAAACATTTCTTCATAATTTATGACTGCTCCATATATGAAATTATTAAAAAGAAAGGAAAAAAAAATTAAATAATAATTATTAAAAAAATATTTCATGTTACTGAAATCCATTTACAATAATTGCTGTTATAATAAATTTAAATAATTATTATACTTTATATATTACATTTTATTTTACTTTATTTTATTGTTTTTTTTTCATTTTTTTTTTTTTTTTTAAATTGGGAGTTAATAAGAAAAGAGGATCACAAAATCTTTAAATTCTTTTACATAGAATAAAACATTTTATTCATTTATAATTTTTATTTTATTTATTATAAACGATATTTTATTTTTAAATGTTATGTTTAATAGATTTATATTTGATATAACAGTATATTCAATGATATTAAGAATAATAATATAAAAGTATTTAACGGTATAATATGATAGTTATTATAATTAAATATTCTTGTATATCAATATAATTTATAATTATAATGAAAAATATTCTAATAATATTTTATTAATTATATATATAAAATATTTATTTATTATTAAATATTTGAATATTAGTTATTTGTATATAAATTTAACTTCAATATATATTATTTTTAATATAAAACAAATTTAGATAATAAATATATATATATAAAAAAAAAAGAAAGTTTGTGTTGAAGTACAATTCAACTATTAATGTTTAAATTAATTTTTATTATTAATATTTTAATATTATATCTTCTTCTTCATATAATTTTGTTTCTTTTTTTTTTTATTATATTTATGGAAAATTTAATATATATATATATATATATATATATATTTAGATTCTAAATTGCTTTTTTTATCTAAAGGAAATACCTTTTTACATGAAAATGTAATGATGCAATGAGGAGTGGGGTATTTTTCGCCAAGTTACATTTCGCCAAATTTTTTGAAGGAATGTGGCGTATAAAAAAATGTTGCATTTTGCAAAATTGAAAATTATTAAATGAATAAATAAATGAATAAATAAATAAAATTAAATATTATTAATATTGATAAATTTTTTTTTATATATTTAAATATATAAATTTTTTTTTTCATATAGAGATAATTATTTTATTACTATTTTACAAAATATTAAAATAGATCTTTAATTAAATACTGTTATAATTATAATCAATGGATATGAATTATAAAAATAATATTAAAATAATATTGATTAGTAAATAAATATTATAAAAAAAGTTTTAAAAATATATTTTGAATTTTTATTTATTTATTTATTCATTCATTTATGTCAATACCTCCACTTGGCGAAATGCAACTCTAACAATGCGATGATCATTTTGATATAATCCTAGTTCAAGAAAGTTATTGTTGGGGATTTACATATTAAATCTATTATAGTACTATTTATTTATATATTTAGTAAATTGTATTATTATGATTACATATATTTATTCAAGTTAAATAATTATACTTGACTACACGTTTAAGAGTATCTAACTACTTTTACACATACACTTCTCTTAATTTTTATGTTATTTGATTATAATTAGCTGTTCTTATACTTAATATAAACTATTTAATGAGTTTTTATGTAAAATATTATAAATATTAATAATTATTATTGAAGGAAATATTTAATAACAATATAAATATAAATATATAATAATAAGAATATCATTAAAAAACATTGATTTATGTTAATATTTTATTATTTCTTATTTTATTAATTATAAGAATAATTAATATTAAGAAATAAAGCCACATATTTAGAACATTATAAATTCATTTTGATTGAAGACATTAATTTATGTTTATAATAATAATATTTATTTTATATTAATTAAGGTTTGAACATTTGTATTTGATACCAAACTTTAAATTTAATAACAACCTTTACTTCTTTTCATATAGAATTTTCTAAAGATCGAATATAATAAATTACTTTATTACATTTACTAATTTTTAGAAATTTTTTAAATTTTTTTTTTTATTATTTTCTCTTTTTAAATATAGCCATATTTATTTTTAATTACAATAAATTGTACCTCCATTAATAATATTCATATTAGGTAATGTTGATATATTTTAAAATTTGTGTTTATTGAAGATAAAACTTTAATAATAATAATAATAATAATAATAATAATAAATAATAAATAATAAATAATAAATAATTAATATTAAATAATAAATAAATAATAAATAATAAATAATAAATAATAAATAATAAATAATAAATAATAAATAATAAATAGTATATAATAAATAATAAATAATAATAATAATAATAAATAATAAATAATAAATAATAAATAATAAATAATAAATAATAAATAATAAATAATAAATAATAAATAATAAATAATAAATAATAAATAATAAATAATAAATAATAATAATAAATAATAAATAATATTTTATATATACTAAAAATAATTTTTTATGAAAATAGGCTTAAAAAAAAAAAAAAAAGAATATATATTAAATTTATAAAATAAATATTTATATACAAAATATATATATATATAAAATACAAAATATATATACATATATATATATATACATATATATATTTAAAGATAATCATTCAAAGCTAAATATAACTTACAATTAAATAATTATAAATTGGAAATCCATAAAAAAGAAAAATACAATAATAGAATGTGTTGTATAAATGGTTAAATAAAATAAAATTTAAAAAAATTGTAGTTTAAAAATGATAACATTAATTATTTAGTTTATTAATTTTTATACTTTTTTTATTATTTTATTATTTTATTATTTTTTTATGATTCATATATAATATAATATTTATATATATTAAAAAGGTATAATATTGATATTGTATAATCAATTATATAAATATAAATATTATATTTCTATAATTATTTGTTAATCTAATATATATATATATATATATATTTTTTTATAATTTTGATTAAAATTATATACTTTTTATCAATATTTAAAATCTTGACGTAAGTATTATTATATCTTTTATGATAAAAGTTTTCCATTATATAATTTTTCTTTATATTAAAAGAACTTGTTTCATTTATATATGAAATTGAAATTGGTCATAAAATTACCATTATTATCCTTTTCATAAATTATATCAAAAATTACAGTCATAATATCAATATTGTTTAAAAAGGGAATGGAATAATATATTCTGGTATGAGTACAAATTGAAACGTAATGGTATAGATTACTGTAGAAATCTTGACATCGTTTTGATTAAAGATAGAGTTTTATTCTGCTATTACTTTCTTTTTTTTTAAAAAAATTAATCATTTTAACCGTATATATTATTAATAATTTAACACTTAAATTTTAAAGATTATATATTTTAGTAACATATTTTATATTTCAATATGTACAAGTAATAGTATTTCATATTTAATCCTTGAAGAAGGAATGTTAATAATACATTTTTAACTCATCATTATACTTTATATCAATTTATGACTTTTTAAAATTTTATGTAATACTTTCAATTGATTAAAATGTAATCTCTAAATTAATCTAACATCAGAATTATTTTATACAGCCAAAATTATTTAATATTAAAATTTGAATGACAATTAATTATTTATTATTTATGATTAAATAATTTTATAATTTATTATTGATTATATCATTATTTTTATTAAAATATTTTATGTTATAATAATTATATATGATTATTTATAAAGGTTAAATAACATATCTGTAACATCAATTCATTTATATTATTAAAAAAATTTATTATATATTTACTTCTTTTTTTTTTTTTTTTATTTTATTAAGTAAAACTAATAAATAATATTAAATTTTATAAATAATAAAAACATTTAAATACCTAGACTAGAAGAAATCTAATCTGCTTTAAAAATTCCAAATTTATTTATTTCTTCTTTTATACCCACTCTTACGAATCTTTTATATATATATATATATATTTTTTACTTTATTTTTTAATTTTTATAGATAATAATTTAAATTTTATAATTTCATTTAATTAAATAAGTACTAAAATATTTTGGTTATTTTTAATTATTAATTTTGGAAATTTTCTTTTTGTAAAATTTGAATAATCGCTTACTATTGTTATTATTACTGTTATTGTTGCTATAATTATTACTAGTATTATTATTATTTTTATATAGTTCTTGTAATTTTTATTTTGATAATTCTTATTATATATTAGCTTATAAATACATTAGTTCTGTTAATTTTAACCAGGTAATTAAGGCATATTCTCTACCATTAATTTTTTTTTCAATTTTTTCGTCTATTGCTTCATTATTTGAAATAATAGGTGACCAATCCAATTGCTTTAATTCATCTAAATTGTATTCAGAAATTCTATTCTCTTTGGATAATATGGTAACATACCAAGCATAATTTGTTCGGTAAAATAATAAATTTTTAGAAAATGTGCAATAAAAAAGTGTTTTACTTAATATATTCAAATTATTTTGGTTTAAATCTATTTTATTTTTTGGTTTATTCATGTTTTCAGAAGATAATTTTAATTTTAATCCATATTTTTTTAAAGTTCTCATTTCAGTTTCATATAGTAATAATAATTTCGCTGACTTTTTAGCTTTTTCTAATCCATATATATTTATATTGTTAAGCAGAATTTTAATAGCAAATTCAACCTCACTATATTTAACAGCTATATTATGTTTAAAAGATTCATCAATACATTCTTTTACTTTATGAATACCTACGACTTCATAATTTTTATTTAAAAGAGGTGAACCCGATGATCCTTTATTTGTGTCAACCTTATGATAATAATTAATACTATTAATATTACTTATATTTCCAAATGCTAGAGAATATTCTTTATTAGCATATTGACAAATTAAAACAGCTTCATTCATTTCAGCTTCTTGATTACTAGGTTTAAGAAATGTTGGTTCAATTTCATCAATAATTTCATTATTTAATTCAATAAATGTAATATCAATGAGTTCTGATGTAAATATAAAATCCTCATCATTTATTTCGATTTCTATACCTTGTTCTTCATTATAGGCCATATAAATATTAAATGATTTATTTGATTCAAGTTGACTTTCATTTAATATATGATTATTAGTCATTAAACCACGCAATGGCTTTTCTTTATTTGGAATTGGAATAGCAATAAAAAATCCTGTACCAATAATACTTTTTCTGACTTTTATTTTGCAAATTGAATGACTCATTTTATCATAAAATTCATTACACTTAATAATTGGACTTAATTGATAATTATTATTTGAAACGGAATTACTATCACATAAAATAGAATCGTTATCCTCACTTTAATGATAATTATTTATAGTTTTATTGATGTTTTTTTTTTTTTTTATTATTATTATTATTAAAAAAATATTAAATATATAATAATAATTAAATTATAAAATATATATTTTATTATTTAATCATAGAATTTTTATCAATAGAAAGATATAATCATTTACTTATTTTTTAATTTTTACTATTTAAAATAATATATTTTAATTATGTACATAATTGTATCATTTTTATATAATATATTTAAGTTATAGAAAATAATAATTATATTAATTTACTATAATAAATATTATATAAATAGTATAAAATCAAACCTCTTCAAATCATTTTTAGAATTTACATCTTTTTTAATATATATTGTTTCATTTTTATTTTAATGTATATTTTATATTAGTTAAAAATTTTATTATATCATTAATAATTAAAAAAAAAAAAAAAAAAAAAAAAAAAAAGGAAAATGAAAATTACCATTAAAAATTTGAATCATTTCATCTGGACTTAAATTTTCAGCAATTCCTTTTGGCGTATCTCCATAATCGTTAGGTGTATTTGAATTTGATTGATCCTTGCTCATTAGAGATTTTAGAATTTTAGTATTTCTTAAGTAACATGCAATATGCATAGGTAAATTATTTTTTCTATCTTTGATTTTAACATCAGCATGATTTTCAATGAGAATATTTACTATATCTTCATTATTAAAGTAACATGCTATCATTAATGGGCTTATTCCATATTTAGATTTCTTATTTATATTACTTTTTTCATTATCTAACAAACATTTTACTAGTTCTTTATTATTTTTTTTACATGCTATGATTAATGGGGTATCACAATCTTCATTTTCTTTTAATATTTCATTTGCATTATTTTTAATCAATTTTTCTACTTCTTTTATATTTCCTTTTTTACATTGATATGTCAATGGAGTATCATTTTTCGAATTTTCTCTTTCTTTTCTTACTTCTTCTTTTGCTTTTCTTTCATCTTCACTAACTTTGTTAAATAATTCTGAAAGTTCACTGGATTTACCGAATTTACTGGATTTACTAAATTCTACTTCAATTATGCCTTTATTTTGATATTTACGCATTAATTTTACAAATTTGATATTGATTTGTGAAATGCTCTTTAAATTACTACATTCTTTATTTTTTAGAATTTCATTTTCAATATCGTTTTCATTAACTTTTAATTTACGTTTTTTCTCTTTAGCATAATATAATATTAATTTAAATATTTCAAAATTATCTTTATCTATTATTTCAAAAATTGGGAAATATTTATCATTACTTTTTTCATTTAATTCTAAAACAATCTTTTTAGAGTTGGCATACTTTATTAATAATTTAATAATATTAATATTATTGTTTTTAATTGCTTTCAAAAATGGAGATTCCATAGAATTGTCTTTTTCATTTATTTCTAAAGTAATGTTATTGCTATCGGCATAATATATTAATGATTCAATTATTTCAATATTATTATATGAAATAGCTATTGTAAGTGGAGAACATCTGTCTTTATTGTATTCATTTATATTCAAAATAATACTATTAATATTGGCATAGTTTATTATTAATTTAAATATTTCAACATTATTTTTATCAATTGCTTTTAAAAGTGGATAATTTCCATTTTTATCCTTTTCATTTATATTCAAAATAATACTATTATTATTAGCATATTCTATTAATAATTTAACTATATCAATATTATTTTTATTAATTGCTTTTAAAAGTGGATAATTTCCTTTTTCATTTTTTTCATTTATTTCAAAAATAATTTTTTCATTTGTAGCATATTCTATTAATTTTTTAATAATATTAATATTATTATTATCATTTATTGACAATAAAAGTGGATAATTTCCTTCACAATTTTTTTCATTCATTTCTAATTTAATATTATTTGTATTGGCATAATCAATTAATAATTTAACCATGTCAATATTATTATTAGTAGTCGCCCATATAAGTGGATAATTTCCATCGTCATTTTTTTCATTTATTTCTAAAATAATATTATTTTTTTTAGCATAATCTATTATCAATTTTACTATTTCAATATTATCATTATTAGTTGCTAATAAAAATGGATAATTTCCATATTCATCTTTTTTATTAATATCTAAAATAATTTTTTTTTCATTGGCATAATTTATTAATAATTTAACAGAATTAATATTATTATTATTCACAGCCAATAAAAGTGAATTACTTCCTTTTCTACTTTTTATATTTATATCCAAAGTAATATCATTTTTATTTGCATAATCTAATAATAATTTAATCATTTCTATATTATTTTCAAAAATGGCACTTAGAAGAGGATAATTTTCTTTTTTATCACATTCCATCATATTCATTTTAATTTTATTTTCATTAGCATAATCTATTAATAATTTAATCATTTCAATATTATTTTTAATAATAGCATTTAAAAGTGGAAAAGAATCCTCCTTATCTTTTTCATTAATATTTAAAGTAATTTTATTTTGATTGGCATAATCTATTAATAATTTAAAAATTTCAATATTATTTTTAATAATAGCATTTAAAAGTGGAAAAGAATCCTCCTTATCTTTTTCATTAATTTTTAAAGTAATTTTATTTTGATTGGCATAATCTATTAGTAATTTAACCATGTCAATATTATTATTAGTAGTCGCCCATATAAATGGATTATTTCCATCTTCATTTTTTCCATTAATTTCTAAAATAATTTTATTTTTATTATTATTTTCATTGGCATAATTTATTAATAATTTAACTATTTCAATATTATTTGTATTAGCTGCTAATAAAAGTGGATAATTTCCTTTTTCATCTTTTTCATTTATTTCCAAAATAATATTATTTTCATTGGCATAATCTATTAATAATTTAACCATTTCAATATTATCTTTAGAAGTGGCAAATAAAAGTGGATAACATCCATTTTTATTTTTTCCATTCATTTCTAAAATAATGCTATTTTCTTTAGCGTACTCTATTAATAAATTAATTATTTCAACATTATTATTAGAAGTGGCAGATAAAAGTGGAAAATTATTATCTTCATTTTTTTCTTTCATTTCCAAAATAATATTATGTTGATTGGCATAATCAATTAATAGATGAACCGTTTCAATATTATTATTACTTACAGCCGATAAAAGTGGAAAATCTTTATATTCATTTTTTTCATTTATTTCTAAGATAACATCATGTTTATTGGCATAATCTATTAATAATCGAACTATTTCAATATAATCATTAATTATAGCCAATAAAAGTGGATAATTCTTATCTCTTGCTTTTTCATTCATTAACAAAATAATATTATTTTTATTGGCATAATCTATTAATAATTTAGTTATTTCAATATTATTTCCAACACTATTTTCAATATTATTTCCAATATAATTTCCAATACCCTTTTCAATATTATTTCCAATATTATTTCCAATACTACTTTCAATATTATTTCCAATATTATTTCCAATACTACTTTCAATATTATTTCCAATATTATTTTCAATATTATTTCCAATATTATTTTCAATATTATTTTTATTAATAGCTAATAAAAGTGGATAATATCCATTGTTATTTTTTTTGTTTACGTATAAAATAATTTTATTTTTATTAGCATAATCTATTAATAATTTAATCATTTCAATATTATTTTTTGAAGTAGCTAATAAAAGTGGATAATTTTCATATTCATTTTTTTCATTCATTTTCAAAATAATATCATTTTTATTGGCATAATCAATTAATAATTTAACCATTTCATTATTATTTTTATCAATAGCCAATAAAAGTGGATACCATCCACTTGAATTTTTTTCATTTAATGCTAAAATATTGTTATTTTTGTTAGCATTATCTATTAATAATTTAATTATTTCAATATCATTTTTAATTACAGCCCATGTAAGTAGGTTGTCACCAAATTTATTTTTTTCATGCGTTTCTAAGATAATATTACTTTTATTGGCATAATTTATTAATAATTTAAACATTTCAATATTATTATTAGAAGTAACATACGAAAGTGGATAAGTTCCTTTTTCATCTTTTTCATTCATTTCCAAAATGATATCATTTTTACTGGCATAATCAATTAATAATTTAACCATTTCATTATTATTTTTATCAATAGCCAATAAAAGAGGATACCATCCGCTTGAATTTTTTTCATTTAACCCCAAAATAATATTAGTTTTATTGGCATAATTTATTAATAACTGAACCATTTCAATATTATTATTACTTACAGCTAGTAAAAGTGGAAAATCTTCATATTCATTTTTTTCATTCATTTCCAAAATATTATTATTTTTATTGTTATTTGTATTGGCTTTAATTATTAATAAATTAACTATTTTAATATCATTGTTACTTACAGCCCATGTAAGTAAGTTGTTACCAGATTTATTTTTTTCATTTAATGTCAAACTAATATTTTTTTTATTGGCATAATCTATTAATAATTTAAACATTTCAATATTATTATTAGAAGTAACAAATGAAAGTGGGAAATGTCCTTTTTCATTTTTTTCATTCATTTCCAAAATAATATCATTTTTATTGGCATAATCTATTAATATTTTAACCATTTCAATACTATTATTCTCAATTGCTTTTAAAAATGGATAATTTGCTGATTTATCCTTTTCATTTATTATCAAAATAGTATTATTGTTAGTAGCATATTCTATTAATAAATTAACTATTTCAATATTATTTTTTGAAGTAGCCAATAGAAGTGGATAACAACCATTTTTATTTTTTTCATTCATTTCTAAAATAACATTATTTGTATTGGCATAACCCATTAATAATTCAACCATTTCAATATTATTATTAATGGTAGCCCATAGAAGTGGATAATATCCTTTTCCATTTTTTTCATTCACATCCAAAATAATATTATTTTTATTGGCATATGCTACTAATAATTGAACTATTTTAATATTATTTTTACTTGTAGCATATAAAAGTGGATACCATTCACTTTTATTTTTTTCATTTATTTCTAAAATAATAAATTTTTTATTGGCATAATCTACTAATAATTTAGCTATTTCAATATTGTTTTTAGAAGTAGCCATCAAAAATGGATACCATCCACTTGTATTATTTTCATTCATTTCTAAAATAATATCATTTTTATTAACATGATCAATTAATAATTTAATCATTTCAATATCATTATTTGAAGTAGCCAATAAAAGAGGATAATCTCCAATTTTATTTATTTCATTTAGTTCCAAAATAATATCATTTTTATTGGCATAATCAATTAATAATTTAACCATTTCAATATTATTTTTAGAAGTAGCCAATAAGAGTGGATAATTTTCATCTTTATTTTTTTCATTCATTTCCAAAATAATACTATTTTCTTTAGCGTACTCTATTAATAAATTAGTTATTTCAACATTATTATTAATAGTACCCCATATAAGGGGATAATATCCTTTTTCATTTTTATTATTCATTTCTAAAATAATATTATTTTTATTGGCATAATTTATTAATAATTCAACTATTTTAATATTATTTTTAGAAGTAGCCAATAAAAGGGGATAATTTTTATATTTATTTTTTTCATTCATTTCCAAAATAATATTATTTTTACTGGCATAATCAATTAATAATTTTGTCATTTCAATATTATTATTGATAGTAGCCCATATAAGGGGATAATATCCTTTTTCATTTTTATCATTCATTTCCAAAATAATTTTATTTGTACTGGCATAATCAATTAATAATTTAACCATTTCAATATTATTTTTATTAGTTGCTAATAAAAGTGGATAGTTTTCATTTTCATTTTTTTCACTAATTTTTAAAATAATTTTATTTTTATTAGCATAATCTATTAATAATTTAACCATTTCAATATTATTATTGATAGTAGCCCATATAACCGGATAATATCCTTTTTCATTTTTTTTATTCATTTCCAAAATAATATTATTTTTATTGGCATAATCAATTAATGATTTAACTATTTTAATATTATTTTTTGAAGTAGCTAATAAAAGTGGATAGTTTTCATATTCATTATTTTCATTCATTTCCATAATAATATTATTTATGTTAGCATAACCTATTAATAATTCAACCATTTCAATATTATTTAGAGAAGTAGCCAATAAAAGCGGATACCATCCGCTTGTATTTTTTTCATTTAATGCCAAAATAATGTTATTTTTATTAGCATATTCAATTAATAATTCAATTATTTTAATATCGTTGTTTATTACAGCCCATATAAGCAGATTATCACCAAATTTATTTTTTCCATTTAGTGTAAAAATAATTTTATTTTTATTGGCGTAATCTATCAATAATTTAATTATTTCAATATCATGGTTAATTACAGCCCATACAAGTAGGTTGTCACCAACTTTATTTTTTTCATTTAATGTCAAAATAATTTTATTTTCATTGGCATAATTTATTAATAATTTAACTATTACAATATTATTTTTTGAAGTAGCCAATAAAAGTGGAAAATCTTCATACTCATTTTTTTTATTTATTTCCAAAATAATATTATTTTTACTGGCGTAATCAATTAACAATTGTACCATTTCAATATTATTATTAAGAGTAGCCCATAAAAGTGGATAATACCCTTTTTCATTCTTTTCATTCATTTCCAAAATAATATTATTATTATCGGCATAATCAATTAATTGTTTAACCATTTCAATATTATTTTTAGAAGTAGCCAATAAAAGTGGAAAATCTTCATACTCATTTTTTTTATTCATCTCCAAAATAATATTGTTTTTAATTGCATAATTAATTAATAATTGAACCATTTTAATATTATTTTTAGAAGTAGCCAATAAAAGAGGGTTATTTTCATTTCCATTTCCATTTTTTCCATTCGTTTCCAAAGTAATATCATTTTTATTGGCATAATCAATTAATAATTGAATCATTTCAATATTATTTTCATCGGTAGCCAATAAAAGGGGATACCATTCATTATATTTCTCATTTTCATTTAAGATAACATTCTTTTTATTGGAATAATCTGAAGTTCGAATTGCCTTAACTAAATTTTTTTTTAATTTGTTCATTTTTATTATTTAATAGTTCCATAATATTTTGAATACTTTTTATTAGTTGTTAAATTTTGAATTTTATTTCTTTTTTTTTTTTTTTTTTTTTTTTTTTTTTTTTTTTTTAATTTTATAAATAATTATAAGTATTTGTTGATTTATTATTTAAAACATTCTTCATTTTTCGTTTAGAACAATTTTTTATTCATTAAAAAGAACTCTTTTATTTATTTATCACATAAAATTAAATTTTCAATACATAATTAATATAAATTTATTATAAATAATGATTATAAAGATTTTTTTTATTAAATTAAAAACTTTTTTTTTTTATTATTCGAAGATTTAAAATAATTCTTAAAAATAAATAAATAAAAAAAAAAAAGAAAGAAAATAAAATAAAATAAAAAAAAAATTTTTTTCTTTATTATGGAAAGTTTAAATAAAATTGAAACTTAATAACCTTATTTTATTTTTATCTTTTTTTTTTTTTTTTTTTTTTTTTTTAATTTTACTTTATTTTCATGTATTAAATATAAAAAAAAAAAGAAAAAAAAGGATACTTAGAATAAATCAATTAACACCTTCAAAACCTTTAACATAATTTTAATGGATAAATTGATATATATATATATATATATATTTATTATAGTAGATATTTATTTTTAATTATTATTATTATTATTATTATTATTATTATTATTATTATTATTATTATTATTATTATTATTATTATTTATTGAATCAAATATATTTAAATTTATTATTAAAAAAATAGGATTATTAAGATCTTTCATATAAAATAGTATTATTCTGATTAATTGAAATTATTAATTTTTATCAATATAATTTTTTGAGGATAATATCATTCAAAGTTAAATATAACTTTTACTTTAATAATTATAATTTGGAGACGCATATAAAAATATACAATAACAGAATGCGTTGTGTAAATGCTAAAATAAAATAAAGTTAAAAAAAAATTGTAATTTAAAAATGATAATATGAATTTTTTAGTTTATTAGTTTTTATACTTTTTTTTTTATTTTATTATTTCATTATATTATTATTCTATTATTTTATTATTATTTATTCATTCAAAATATTTATATACATATATACATATATATATTAAAAAGGTATATATACAAAGATGATCGAGTAAATATTGATATTGTATAATTAATTATATAAATATAAATATTATATTTTTATTTATTTTATATTACTTTCTATTTTTATTAATATTAATATTAATATTAATATTATTATTATTATTATTATTATTATTATTATTATTATTATCATCATCATTATTATTATTATTATCATTATTATTATTATTATTATTATTATTATTATTATTATTATTATTATTATTATTAAATATAGCATTTTAAACATTCAAATATATTTAAATTATTAAAAATAAGATTATTAAGATCTTATATAAAATAGTATTATTCTGATTAGTTGAAATTATTAATTTTAACAATATTATTTTTTTTTGGAGTAAAATTATTTTAAAAGCTAAATAAAACTTATATTTTAATAATTATAAAGTGGAGACGTATATGAAATATAAAATAATAAAATGTATTGTATAAATGCTTAAATAAAATGAAGTTAAAAAAAAAAATTGTAATTTAAAAATGATAATATAAATTATTTGTTTTTTAGTTTTTATCCTTTTTTTTTTTTTATTTTATTAATTTATTAATTTATTAATTTATTAATTTATTAATTTATTATTTTATTATTTTATTATTTTATTATTCTGTTATTTTATTATTTTGTTATTTTATTATTTTATTATTTTATTATTTTATTATTTTATTATTTTATTATTATTTATGATTCATATATAATATATTTATTTATTTTAAAAAGGTAAATATATAAAGATAATCAAGTAAATACTGATATTGTATAATTAATTATATAAATATAAATATTATATTTTTATTAGTATTATTTTATAATTATTAATTAATCTAATTTATATATACATATATATATTTAATTTTGATTAAAATTATATACTTTTTACCAATATCTAGAGTCTTGGCGTAAACATTTTTACATCCCTTATGATAAAAGTTTTCCATAATATAACTTATCTTTGTATCAAAAGAACTTGTTTCGTTTATATATGAATTTGAAATTGGACATAAATTATCATTATTATCCATTTCATAAATTATGTTGAAAACTACTCAATATAAATATTATTTAAATAAGGAATGGAATAATACATTCGAGTATGAGTACAGAATGAAGCATAATGGTATAGAATATTGGAGAAACCTTGACATTGTTTTAATTAAAGATAGAATCTTATTTTGATAATACTTTCATTTTTTTTTTTATTTTTATTTTTATTTTTATTTTATTTTATTTTTATAAACAAGATTGTCAAATAATAATAATAATTTTTATTTTTATAAACAAGATTGTCAAATAATAATTTTTTTTTTTTAAAAAAATTTAAGTATTCTAACCATATTTATTAATTTATTAAAAATTTCAAATTTAAGAATAGATTAAAAATTTCAAATTTTAATAATTATAAAAGTTTATCTAAATCAAACCTTAACATTTATGAAATTGTAAATCAGAAAGTTATTAAAAATAAAATTGATAGCAATCCTAAAATACTGGTTAATACAAAGATGAATGAAAAATTAGATTTAGAAAATAATAAAGTATATGAAAATATTAAAATTTATTTAAAGAATTCTGAAAATGAATCTGAAGACAATTTTAGTGACCTGAAAACTTTAAATAAAGGAAAATTAAGGAAAATCAAGGAAAAGGATATTAAATTTAACATTAAAAGGAATAATAAAAATTTCGATAAACATGTAAACAAAAATGATAAAAATGATAAACGAAAAATTATCGAAAAAGGAAAAAGAAAAAATGAACAATCGAATGAAGAAAGGAAAATGAAGGATAGAACATCTATATTAAATAAATCATTTTTTGAGAGGAAAAACAGATTCAGATGAAAATGAAAGCAACAAGAGAAATAGAGTTAATAATATTAGTATGTTAATTCCATAGAATTGTGAAAAAGCTATGAATTCAGAAAATGCGAGACAAATGGAAAGATGCAATAAATAAAGAATTACAAAATTTATATGAAATTAATGTTATTTGGAAAACAAAAATATTCCAAAACACATTAAACCATTCGATGTTAAATGGATTTTACTTTTAAAGATAATGACATATATAAAGTACGATTAATCGTCAAAGGTTTTCGACAAATTAAAAGGAGTTGATTATACCTGTATCTATTCTCCTACAATAAAAAAAGAAATGGATAGTTTTAGATTAACAATTGCTATTGCATCAATATATAAATGTGTTATAAAACAAATCAATAATAAAGCTGAATATTTGAATGCTAATCTAGATGAGGAAATTTATATTTAAATTCCAATTGGTGATAAAAACTTCAATTGCAAAAATCTGGGTTATTATGAAAGGACTTTCTATGGACATAAGTAAGCCTGAAGGCAATGATTTAGCAATGATTTTGCGAAATCTCCTGTTTTCTTAAAGAAAATTGAGTTAATTAAATATAATATAGATAGTTGTTAATAAATTATGATTATTACTAACTCTCTATTTTAATGATATATTAAATGAAGAAGAGAATAAAGAAATTACCAAAGTTGTTTACACAATAAAACATAAACACAAAGTCTCCACAGATAAAACAGCAAACAAAATCAACGGAATTAATATAATAAAAGCAAATAAAGGTTACAAAATTAATCAAAAAATATTATATTAAAAAAAAAGCTAACTAACTATAAAATAAATAATACTAAAATAATTAGAACACCATGAATCAATTCAAAATTATAAGATAGAGAAACTTATGAAAAAATTAACAAACCTGTTTATAAAAAAATTGACTGGATCTCTGTTATATATTTCGACATAAACAAGACCAGATATAGCATTTTTCTGTAAATCAAGCTGCAAGATTTTCTGAGAATCAAACAAAGATTGATTTGAATGAAGGTGTTCAAATACTAAAATACTTTAAAAGTAAAAATGACTATTCAATTCATTATAACAGAAAGAAAATTTTAAGAGCTTATTATGATCCAGATTTTTCTGGTGAAAAAATTAAAAAGAAGATTTACTTTAGAAAATATTTTTGTATTAGAAAATAGTTCAATATCACGGAAATCAATTACACTCAGAAAAATATAGCCTTATCAACTACCGAAGCCAAATACTCAGGCTTAATAGAATGTACAAAACAAGCTATGTTTGGATAAAAAGATTAGTAAATGAAATATTCAATAAAAATATTAGAATTAATATTAGAATAGATAATAAACCATGAAGGAATAGTGTTGAAAATGAAAACAAAAAGGGATCATGCAAATTTAATACGGACATGGACATAAAATACAAATATGTTCAAGATGAAATTATAAAAAAATGAAATTAAATTAACACTCGTTGGTTCCTATTCAATGATCGCAGATCTATTAACCAAAATTTTTTCAGAACCCAAGCTTAAATACTTCTTCATCATGAAAATGTAGAAAATGCCAATGAAGGGGAAATGTTAAGTATTACAATTACATTATTCATTATATTACATTATTAAGTGTAAAATGTTTTTATTCGATAATATAATGCAATGTAAAATTAAATGTTACCAATAATGTTAAACCATTATAAGAAATGATTATAAATAATATGAGATGACATATTCTTCAATGATGAAGGTCTTTCTTAATATAAAAGCAATAAAATAAATAAATAAACACATAATAGTATAAATATTTTTTCTGATTTAAGTGTTATATTTAACAAACACCATATTAAAAAAAGATTGTTAACAAACACCATATTAAAAAAAACATATGTCTTAAATAATTTATAAATATATATATAGTAAATTAAATTCATTTATATATTTTTACAAAAAGTTTATTATATTTTTTACTTTTTTTTTTATTTTTTATTTTTAATTTTTTATTATTATATTATATTATATTTATTTTTACGTATCATTAAAATTATAATCTAGTAAAATTAATGAATAATATTAAATTTTAAAAATAATAAAAACATTTAAATACCTAGACTAGAAGAAATTTAATCTGCTTTAAAAATTTCATATTCATTTGTTTTTTCTTCTATACCTACTCTTACCAATCTATTATATATATATATATATATATATATTTTTTTTTTTGATTATTTATCTTTACTTCTTTTTATAATTATTGATAATAATCTAAATAGATTACATAATTTCATTTAATTAAATAAATTCTAAAATATTTTTAATTTTAATTTTTTAAAAGTAATATATAAAAAGAAAAATATTAATAATAAGTTCTCTTTAATAATAAAATTAAGAAGAATTAATACCTTACCTTATAATTTTTTTTCTCTAATATCTGTTTTTATTATTAATTTTTGAAAGTCTTTATTCATTATTGCCATTTGTCATAATTTATTTTCATATTTATCATTTTATTTTGTTTATTTTTAATTTTTAATTTTGGAAATTTTCCTTTCGTAAAACTTTAATAATTGCTATTACTACTACTGTTATTATTTTTATTATTTAAATTAATATATTTCTTGTAATTTTTGTATTGATAATTCTTATTATATATTAGATTATAAATACATTAATTCTGTTAATTTTAACCAGGTAATTAAGACATATTCTCTACCTTTAATTTTTTTTTCAATTTTTTCATCTAATTTTTCATCATTTGAAATAATACGTGACCAATCCAATTTTTTTAATTCATATAAATTGAATTCTAAAATTCTATAATTTTTAGGTAATATGATAACATACCAAGCATAATTTGTTCGGTAAAATAATAAATTTTCAGAAAATACAATAAAAAAGTGTTTTTCTTAATATATTCAAATTATTTTGGTTCAAATCTATTATATTTTTTGGTTTATTCATGTTTTCAGAAGATAATTTTAATTTTAATCCATATTTTTTTAATGTTCTCATTTCAGTTTTAGATAATAATTTCGCTGACTTTTTAGCTTTTTCTAAACTATATATATTTATATTGTTAAATAGAATTTTAATGGCAAATTCAACCTCACTATATTTAATAGCTATATTCTGTTTAAAAGAATTATCATTATATTCTTCTTTTGCTTTATGAATACCTAATACTTTATAATTTTTATTTAAAAGAGGTGAACCCGATGATCCATTATTTGTGTTAACGTTATGATAATAATTAAAACTCGTATCATCAATTATACTTCCAATTGCTAGAGAATATATTGCAGTAGCGTATTGATAAATTAAAACTGGTTCTCCTTTTTTAGCTTCTTTATTACTTGGTTGAAGAAATATTGGTTCAATTTCATCAATAATTTCATTATTTAATTCAGTAAATGTAACGTCAATGAGTTCTGATGTAAATATAAAATCTTCATCATTTATTTCGATTTCTATACCTTGCTCCTCATTATTGGCCATATAAATATTAAATATATAGTTTCATTTTTATTTTAATGCATATTTTTTATTATTTAAAAATTTTATTATACTATTAATAATTAAAAAAAAAAAAAAAAAAAAAAAAAAAAAAAAAAATTACCTTTTAAGATTCTAATTATTTCATCTTTACTTAATTTTTCGGCAATTTCTAATGGCGTATCTCCATAAATGTTAAGTGTATTTAAATTTGATTTATCCACATTTATTAGAGACTTTATAATTTCAGCACTTTCTAAATAACATGCAATATGCATAGGTAAATTATTTTTTCTATCTTGAATTTTAATATCAGCTTTATTTTTAATGAGAATATCTACTATATCTATATTTTTAAAGTAACATGCTATCATTAATGTGTTTATTCCATATTTAGATTTCTTATTTATTTTGTTTTTTTCATGCTATAACAAACATTTTACTAGTTCTTTATTATTTTTTTTGCATGCTATGATTAATGGGGTATCATCATCTTCATTTTCTTTTAATATTTCATTTGCATTATTATGAATCAATTCTTTTACTTCCACAATATTTCCTTTTTTACATTGATATGTCAATGGAGTATCATTTTTTAATTTTTCTCTTTCTTTTCTTACTTCTTCTTTTGCTTTTCTTTCATCTTCACTAACTTTGTTAAATAATTCTAAAAGTTTACTGGTTTTACTGGTTTCACTGGATTTACTAAATTCTACTTCAACCATGCCTTTATTTTGATATTTACGTATTAATTTTATAAATTTGATATTGATTTGTGAAATGTCTTTTAAATTACTATATTCTTTATTTTTTAAAATTGTATTTTCATTATCGTTTTCATTAACTTTTAATTTACTTTTTTTTTCTTTAGAATAATTTAATATTAATTTAAATATTTCATAATTATCATTATCCATTATTCCAAAAATTGGGAAATATTCATCAATACTTTTTTCATTTAATTCTAAAACAATCTCTTTAAAGTTGGCATAATTTATTAATAATTTAATAATATTAATATTATTATTTTTAATTGCTTTTAAAACTGGGGATTCTTCAGAATTGTCTTTTTCATTTATTTCTAAAATAATGTTATTGCTATTGGCATATGATATTAACAATTCAATCATTTCAATATTATTTCTTGAAATAGCTATTGTAAGGGGATGAAATCCGTCAATATCTTTTTCCTTAATTTCCAAAAATATATTATTGTTTTTAGCATATTTTATTAATATATTTACTATTTCAATATTATTATTATATATTGCTATTAAAAATGGATAATTTCCATTTTTATCCTTTTCATTTATATTCAAAATAATACTATTATTAACAGCATATTCTATTAATAATTTAACTATTTCAATATTATTTTTATTAATTGCTTTTAGAAGTGGATAATTTCCTTTTTCATTTTTTCCATTTATTTCCAAAATAATTTTTTTATTTCTAGCATATTCTATTAATTTTTTAATAATATTAATATTATTACTATCATTTATTGACAATAAAAGTGGATAATTTCCTTCACAATTTTTTTCATTCATTTCTAAAATAAAATTATTTTTATTGGCATAATCAATTAATAATTGAACAATTTCAACATTATTTTTAATAATGGCCCATGTAAGTGGATTATTTCCGTCTTCATTTTTTTCACTAATATTCAAAATAATATTATTTTTTTTAGCATAATCTATTATCAAATTTACTATTTCAATATTATCTTTATCAATGGCTTTTAAAATTGGGAAATAACCATATATATTTTTTTCATTCGTTTCTAATTTAATATTATTTGTATTGGCATAATCAATTAATAATTTAATCATTTCAATATTATTTTTATAAGTAGCCATTAAAAGTGGATATTGTCCTTTTTCATTTATTACATTAATTTTTAAAATAATCTTATTTTTAATTTTATTTTCATCAGCATAATCTATTAATAATTTAACCATTTCAACATTATTTTTAACAATGGCCCATATAAGTGGATAATTTCCATCGTCATTTTTTTCATTTATTTCTAAAATAATATTATTTTCATTGGCATAATTTATTAATAATTTAACTATTTCAATATTATTTTTATTAGTTGCTAATAAAAGTGGATAATTTCCATATTCATCTTTTTTATTAATATCTAAAATAATTTTATTTTCATTGGCATAATTTATTAATAATTTAACAGAATCAATATTATTATTATTCACAGCCAATAAAAGTGAATTATTTCCATTTCCATTTTTTTTATTTATGTCCATAATAATATTATTTTTATTTGCATAATTTAATAATAATTGAAATATTATTTTTATAAATAGCACCTAAAAGAGGACAATTTTCCTTTTTATCACAATCATTTATATTCAGGATAATTTTATTTTCATTAGCATAATATATTAATAGTTTAATTGTTTCAATATTATTTTTAATAATAGCATTTAAAAAGGGAAAATTTTCCTTTTTATCGCTTTCATTTATATTTAAAACAATATTATTTTTATTTGCATAATCTATTAATAATTACAAAATTTCAATATTATTTTTAATGATAGCATTTAAAAGTGGAAAAGATTCCTTCTTATCTTTTTCATTAATTTCTAAAGTAATTTCATTTTGATCGGCATAATTTATAAGTAATTTAACCATGTCAACATTATTATTATTTATTGCCAATAAAAGTGGATAATTTCCATATTTATTTTTTTCATTCATTTCCAAAATAATATTATTTTTAATATTATTTTCATTAGCATAATCAATTAATAATTCAATCATTTCAATATTATTTTTAAAAGTAGCCAATAAAAGTGGATAATTTCCTTTTTCATCTTTTTCATTTATTTCCAAAATAATTCTATTTTTTTTTGCATAATCTATTAATAAATTAATTATTTCAATATTATTATTAGAAGTTGCAAATAAAAGTGGATAACATCCGTTTTTATTTTTTCTATTCATTTTCAAAATAATACTATTTTCTTTAGCGTACTCTATTAATAAATTAATTATTTCAATATTATTATTAGAAGTTGCAAATAAAAGTGGAAAATCTTTAGATTCATTTTTTTTATTCATTTCCAAAATAATATTATTTCTATGATCATAATTTATTAATAATTGAACCATTTCAATATTATTATTGCTTACTGCCAATAAAAGTGGATAATTTCCTTTTTCATCTTTTTCAATTATTTCCAAAATAATTTTATTTTTTTTGGTATAATTTATTAATAATTTAAATATTTCAATATTATTTTCAAAAGTAGCAAATAAAAGTGGATAATACCCATTTTTATTTTTTTCATTTATTTCTAAAATAATATTATTTTCATTAGCATAATCTATTAATAATTTAACCATTTCAATATTATTTTTAGAAGTAGCCAATAAAAGTGGATAATTTTCATATTCATTTATTTCATTCATTTCCAAAATTATATTATTTTTATTTGCATAATCAATTAATAATTTAACCATTTCATTATTATTTTTATCAACAGCCGATAAAAGCGGATACGATCTGCTTGAATTTTTTTCATTTAATACTAAAATAATATTATTTTTATTAGCATAATCTATTAATAATTTAATTATTTCAATATCATTATTAATTACAGCCCATGTTAGTAGGTTGTCACCAAATTTATTTTTTTCATTTAATTCCAAAATATTATTATTATTATTGACATAATCTATTAATATTCTGACCATTTCAATATTATTATTAGAAGTAACAAATAAAAGTAGATTATGTCCTTTTTCATTTTTTTCATTCATTTCCAAAATAATATTATTTTTATTGGCATAATCAATTAATAATTTAACCATTTGAATATTATTTTTAGAAGTCGCCAATAAAAGTGGATTATTTTTGTATTCATTTTTTTCATTCATTTTCAAAATAATATTATTTTTACTGGCATAATCAATTAATAATTCATCCATTTCAATATTATTATTAATAGTTGCCCATAGAAGTACGTTGTCACCAAATTTATTTTTTTCATTCATTTCCAAAATAATATTATTTTTCCTGGCATAATCAATTAATAATTCAACCATTTCAATATTATTATTTATAGTAGCCCATAAAAGTGGGTAATATCCTTTTTCATTTTTTTTCGTTCATTTTTAAAATAATATTATTTTTATTGGTATAATCTATTATTAATTTAATAATTTCAATATCATTATTAATTACAGACCAAAAAAGTAGGTTATCACCAAATTTATTTTTTTCATTTAATTCTATAATAATATTTTTTTCATTGGCATAATCTATTAATAATTTAACTATTGCAATATTATTATTACTTACAGCCAATGAAAGGGGAAAATCTTCATACTCATTTTTTTCATTTATTTCTAAAATAATATTTTTTTCATTGGCATAATCTAATAATAATATAACTATTACAATATTATTATTACTTACAGCCAATGAAAGGGGAAAATCTCCATACTCATTTTTTTCATTTATTTCTAAAATAATATTTTTTTTATTGGCATAATCCATTAATAATTCAACCATTTTAATGTTTAGAAAATATTCAATTTTAGATATAGCCAATAAAAGCGGATACCATCCGCTTGACGTCTTTTCATTTAATTTCAAAATAATATCATTTTTATTGGCATAATCAATTAATAATCGAACTATTTCAATATTATTATCATCGATAGCCAATAAAAGGGGATACCAATCATTATCTTCCTTATTTATATTCAAGATAATATTATTTTTTTTTGGAATTATATAAAATATTTTCTACTTTCTTTAAAATCTTTAGTTCGAACTGCTTTATTAAATTTCTTTTCAATTCGTTCATTTTTATTATCAAATATTCCCATAATATTTTGAATATTTCCTATTAATTAAATTTTGAATTTATTTTCTATTTTGTAAATAATTAAAAGTATTTTTATTTATTATTTAAAACATTCTTCATTTATAATTTAGAGCAATTCTTTATTTATTAAATTGAACTTTTTTTTTTTTTTTTTTCATTTATTATTAAAATTAAATTTTCAATACATAAATTTTTTAAATTTATTATAAATATTTATTATAATAACTATTTTTTTTTATTATTATTTGAATATATGAAATAATTCTTATAAATAAAATAAAATAAAATAAAATAAATAGTAGAATATAAATATAAAGGACAGATTGAATAAAATAAAATAAAATAAAATAAAATAAAAAGTAGAATATTAAATAAGAAAGTACAGATTGAATAAAATAAAATAAAATAAAATAAAATAAAATAAAATAAATAGTAGAATATGAATATAAAGTACAGACTGAATAAAATAAAATAAAATAAAATAAAATAAAATAAAATAAAATAAAATGAAATAAAATAAAATAAAATAAAATAAATAGTTGAAATATAAAGTACAGATTGAATAAAATAAAATAAAATAAAATAAATAGTTGAAATATAAAGTACAGATTGAATAAAATAAAATAAAATAAAATAAATAGTTGAAATATAAAGTACAGATTGAATAAAATAAAATAAAATAAAATAAATAGTTGAAATATAAAGTACAGATTGAATAAAATAAAATAAAATAAATAGTTGAAATATAAAGTACAGATTGAATAAAATAAAATAAAATAAATAGTTGAAATATAAAGTACAGATTGAATAAAATAAAATAAAATAAAATAAATAGTTGAAATATAAAGTACAGATTGAATAAAATAAAATAAAATAAATAGTTGAAATATAAAGTACAGATTGAATAAAATAAAATAAAATAAAATAAATAGTTGAAATATAAAGTACAGATTGAATAAAATAAAATAAAATAAAATAAATAGTTGAAATATAAAGTACAGATTGAATAAAATAAAATAAAATAAAATAAATAGTTGAAATATAAAGTACAGATTGAATAAAATAAAATAAAATAAATAGTTGAAATATAAAGTACAGATTGAATAAAATAAAATAAAATAAATAGTAGAATATTAAATAATAAAACTATAGATTGAATAAAATAAAATAAAATAAAATAAAATAAATAAAATTTTATTTTATTTTATTTTATTTTTATTAATACTTTATTCTTTTATATTACTTCACTATTTATTTTATTTTATTTTATTATATTTTATTTTATTTTATTTTATTTTATATATTAAATAAAAAAAAAAAAAAAAAAAAAAAAAAAAAAAAAAAAAAAGATCTTTTTTAAAATATTATTTATTATTTATATTCATAATCTGATTAATGGAAAATTTTAAATTTAAGAATATAATTCTTTTAAGATAATATCTTGATTTTCAGATTAGAATATTTCAAATTTTTGAAATTTAGAGAATATATAAATATTGATATAAAAATATATTAGTTATTTTTTTTTTTTTTCTAAGATAAAAAGAATAATAAAAAGAATTAATATCATAAAAATTAAAGATAAATTTTTTTATATAATTTATAAAAAAAAAAAAAAAAAATTATATTAAGATTATTATTTTTTCGAAATAACTTTAAAAAATCCAGTTTTAATTTTATTAACTTATCATGAATAAAAATACTTTTCCATTTCAATAAATTAAAATATTTTCTTTTTTAATTTTTTTGTTTTAATCTCTTTTTTTTATCTTATATTTTTATTCTTTTTCTTTTTTTATTTTTTATTTTACTTTATTATTATTATAAATAAAAAAAAAAAAAAAATTAACCCTACCCTATTCATTTATTTTTATATGCCACATTGTAATACATGAATAAATGATCAAACATAAATTATGTCGAAATGCAATACTCCCGTATTTTTTCTTTTATATATATATATATATATATATTTGAAATATGTTACTATATCTATTTACTTAATTTATTTATTTATATTTTTATTCGTTAAATACATATTTCTATTTATAGCACATGATATCAATGACTAAAAATTAATATAAAAATTTTATATAAATAACATATTTATAGTATATTAATCTATATAGTATATTTTAAATATAATATATTTTATTATTTCCATAATTTCTATTTATTTCTTTTTTCTATTTTATTATTATATATTAATTTATTATTATTATTATTTAATTATTATTATTTATTATTTATTATTCAATTATTTATTATTATATAATTATTTAATAATATTTAATTTTTATATTAATTAATTAAAATTAATATTTAATTTTTTTTTTTTACACAAAAATGTTTTTTCCACACTATAAAAGAATATTTAATTACTGTATTATTTATTCATTCTTTTTACTTATTTTTATATTAATAAGAAAAAGGTAATAGAAAAAAAATATAAAATAATAGAATTTTATGAATATTAATTATTATAATATATTTAATTATTTATTAATAATTGTTGATATAATTATAAAAAAATAAAAGTAACAATATTTATTTAACAATAATAATATAAAAATAATTTTTTTTTATTTTTAATTAAAAATAAATTTAAATTTATTTATTTATTCTTCGATTAATTTATTTATAAACATTTTTTTTTTTATTAAATTTAAAAAATATTATTTTTCTTTTCTTTTATAACCGATACATTATATATTTTAATTAGTTATACAACAAAAATGTTTACTGTTACATCAAAAAGTTTTACTAACAAGGGTCCACTTCCAATTAAGTATTCTACTTATGGTGATGATGTTAATCCAGAATTAAGTTGGACTAATGTTCCAGAAGGTACTAAGAGTTTCTGTATTATTAATGATGATCCAGATGGCCATAATTGGGTTCATTGGTTAGTTAAAAATATTCCAGCTGATGTTACTAGTGTTCCAGAAGATACTGTTCCAGGTGAAGAAGTTGTTTCTTCATGGCGTATTAAGAAATATAAGGGTCCAAGACCACCAAGTGGTACTCATAGATACTTTTTCAAAGTTTATGCTTTAAAAATTGAAAAAATGAAAGCTAATAATATTAGAGATTTCTATAAGGAAGCTGAAGCTAATAAACTTGCTGTTGCTGAAATTTATGGTACTTTCTCCAGTCAAAATTAAATATAATTTAATATTAATATTATTAAAAAAAATAAAGATATATATATAAATAGATATATATCTTTCTAAAAAAATAATAATAATAATAATAAAAATACGAAATAAAATAATTCACAAAAAATAATTTATTAATAAAAAATAAATTATTTTTATATATAAATTGAAATATAAAACAATTTATATATAATGTGTGAATTTAAGAGCTAAAAATAAGTTATCAAATAAATAATTAAAAAAAAAAAAAAAAAAAAAAAAAAGAAAAAAAAAATAAGAAAACAAAAAAAAATATTATTATTATTAAAAGTTATACATTAAGCAAATATTTTTATCCCATAAAGAAAATAAATAAATAAAATTAAATTTTTTATTTTAAAAAAAAAAGAAAGGTATAAACATTAAGATTATAATTTATTATGTAGAATTAATCATAAAATTAAATAATAAATGATATTTTTGTAAAGTAAGGGAGGAGGTAGAGTATTAATTTATATATATATATATGTGTGTATATATATTTTAAAAAAAAAGAAAAAAAAAAAAAGGATAAAAAAGAAAAAAACATTTTCGATGATTTTAAATCAAATTAATGTAATATTTATTTTAAAACAAACTTTAATATATTAAAGTATTTAATATTTAATATTTATTGGAAATTATAAAGTTTTGAAATGAAATGTGTTGATATAGTTTGTTTTATTATTAATATTGATTTATAATTTTAAGAAAAGGACAGAACAGATATATTTAAATATACCAATGAAATTAAAGTAATAATATATATTTAAAGAAGTAAATTAATAATCCTCATTTTCAAATTTTCATGAACAATAAATTTATAAAACTTTTTTCTTTCTCTATAATATTATTGATAATTTATTTCCTTCAACCTTTATTGTTCTAGACAACTTTAATATATATATAAAAAAAAAGTTTATTATATCTTTTTTTTTCTTTTTAAAAGGTTAATTTCTTTTTAATATTTGATTAAAAATACATTCTTATTCATTATTTAATTAATTATATATATTAATTATATATTTTTAATTTTTAAATTAAAATAATATTTAAATTTTTTAATATTAATAAATATATAATTATTAATTTATATATAGTAGTTATTAATATGATAATAAGAATTACAATATATATTTTATAATCAATCAAAAAATTATCCATAATATATAAAGTCTTTTAAATGTATAGAGAGATTTTATTTCTTTTTTTTTTTAACTTTTTTTTTTTTCAAATATAATAATTACAGATTCATATTATGTAGTTTTTTTAAATAAAAATTAAATTTTCCATGTTAACTATATTTAATTTATTATTTCGATTTGAGCTATAAAAAAAAAATTTATTTTCTTAAAAAAAAAAATTAAAAAAAAAATATCATCTAAATATTTTGTTTTAATAAAAGTTTCTATTAATTAATTATTATTTACTATTTAAATATTTATAATATACTCTATATATAATCACCTTTATTTTTTCATCTTTCTTTTTTAATATAATTACTTCTGATATTACTAGTTTTAATTTTTAAAACGTAAATATTTTTAAATAATTTAAACATCCAATACAAATTTAAAATTATTATCTTTTTTTTTTTTTTTTTTTTTTTTTTTTTTAACGACCGTAGCAGGATTTCTCCCCAGCTGTACATCTTGTAGACACACAATGGTTTATAACTAGAGCCCTTATCTAACTTCCTACTTTAGTAGGTGGTCCCGTCCCTGCTGGACTGCCTTACAGTTACTCTGCATTGGCGCTCCTTACCCAAGTATAATTACTGCTTGTCATTGTACGATAATCTTACAATTGGGTCTTGCAGCCACAATCTCCGGGATCACGTGACAACCGCTCCATAACATACCTATAAGTAAGGATAAGTAAATTTTCATATGTCACCATATGTTGGGTATCTCCTCTTAAGAAACTTTGCCATACACACTCAACCCTCTCAGGCCTGCAAGAAGTGTAAATCGATGAAAGTTGAATTAGAGATATAGGGGGTATCAAATGGGTATAATACTTACCTGAAAACCCTAACCACCTAATAACGAAAAACCAGTGGAAAAAACGCTATAGGCATAGGGAGGGGTCGAACCAGGAACCATTATTATCTTAAAATTTAAAAACAAAAAACAAAAAAAAAAAAAAAAAATTTAAGCTTAGAATAATACATATTAATAATAATTATTTATAAATGCCATGCCAATGTTTTTATAAATATTCATATATAAAAAGAAATCATAAATAGTATACTTTTTACATAAATTTAATCATAAATACTATTCTTTTCATATAAATTCTTTATTTATATATGTATATATTATTATGTTTTTACTTTTAAAATATAGTATTTATCAATATTATTTATATTTTAATATTTTAATACCAATTTGTTCTTCTATACTAATGTATACTTAACCTATTCATTTTTTAATTAAAAATAAATAATATTAAGAATAATATTAATATAAAATTTTTACTTTTATATAATCTTTTTTGTTTTTATGTAGATAAAGTTTTTCTAATATTTTTTAAATATTTATTATAAAGTTTTTAACTACATAATAGGAAAATTATCCGTTGTTAAAAGTGTACCACTTTTATATATATATATATATATAAAATATAATTACAATTCTTAAAAATAAATAAATGAATAAATAAAAAAAAGAGAGATAAAAATAAAAAATAATCAAAAACAAAAACTATTTAGACTTTTTAAGTCAATTCTATGTATAAAGAACTTTTTTATATTTTATAAATAGAATTAAAATATTTTAACTATATTTTAGGATAATTATCCTTTGTTATTAGTATGTACCGCTCTAATATATATATACATTAATTATTATAATTTTTAAAAATAAAAATAAAAAAATTAAATACTTTTTTAAATATTAATAATGTTTTGTACCATAGTATAAATTATACTTATAACTTTAATAAGAATATATTATATATAAAAACTTGTTTATAATTAGAATATAATTTATATTATCTTTCATAATATATATAATATATTTTTATATAACAAAAATTAAAAAAAAAATGAAAACTATTATTATTATATTATATATATATATATATAATAATGATTTTTGTTTTTTGTAACTTAAACTTTATTAAAAAAGTGTTAATTATGGATATATATTATATAAATAATATATATATAAATAATTATTAACAAAAATAAAGTTTTTAAAACTTTATTAAAATTTTTTGATAATTATTTAATAAACTTTTTTGAATAAGTTAATTATTTCTTTTCTATATTTGATAAAAAGTAATTATTTTACATAATTTTTATTTTTTTATCATTAATCATTATTTTTAATTAATATATAAAGGAAAAATTCAAATGAATTATTTATCTGTTAATAATTATGTTACAATGACATTAATAAGTAATTTTATTGAAGAGAACAGTGTTTGTTCATTATGAAGTTATATATAAATATCAAATATTATATATCAAATATTATATATTAAATATTATATATTAAATATTAAATATTAAATATCAAATATCAATATCAAATATCAAAAATTATTCATATTTTAATATTTAATTTTATTTTAAATTATACTTTATTTTCTTTCTTTTTCTTTCTTTCTTTTTTTTTTTTTTTTTTTTTTATTTTTTTAGTTTTTGTTTAAATACTCTATAATAAAATTAAAAATTTTATGCAATACCGTAAACATTTCTATTTTCTAAAAAAAAAAAAAAAAAAAAAAAAAAAAAAAAAAAGCTTATATAAATTTAAAAATTTACTCAGTCGCATGGTAACTTAACCTAAAATTTTCAAATTATAATCCAAAAAAATTTATTATCCGAAAATATATTTTTTTTATAATTATTAATATTTTATATTTTAAAAATTATGAAATTTCTTTATATAAATTCAAAATATTTTTTTTAATATTATTAAATAAATAAATATAAATATAAATAATTTTATATATATATAAAAAGCTTATTATTCTATTTATATAATCATGAATATAATTAATATATAAATAAAAAAAATTAACCTTAATTACATGGAAAATAGAAAATAAAATAAAACTAACACTAAATAAAAGCTTATAAACTATTTTAAAATTTTTAAAATATATCTAGGAAATGATTTATATACCTCTAAAAAATATATATATAATTATAAATACATATAGTAACACATATATAAAAGAGATTACAAAAAAAAAAAAAAAAAAAAAAAAAACATTAATAAGAATTAAAAGTTTTATTATCAAAAAAATAATAATTATAATAAAAATAAAGACATTATTTATAATAGTAATAAAAATAATATGACAATACATAATAATAGGTATTTATAATGATAAAAGATAGTATAATAATTATTTTATTTAATAATATATAAAGATAGAATCTGAAGTCAATAATAATAATAATAATAAAATAATAATATTAATAAATAATTCTAATCCTAATTCTAAATTTAATTTTAATTCAAATTCTAATTCTAATTCTTATAATAATAATAATAAAAATAGTATATAATATATATAATTACAAAGATTGTAGTGTATTTGTAATAATTTAGAATATACAATAGTTTAAATAAATGTCAATGAATAAAAATAATAATAATAATAATAATAAAAATAGGGATAATAAAAAAGAATATTTTTTTTTTTTTTTTTTTATCAAAAGTTATCATATTAATTAAAATAATAAAAACATAATTGGCTAGAATGTTTGTTTATTAAAAATTTGATCATTTGTATTTCTTACTTTAAAGTTAATAAAAAGTTTAAAAATAAAAATGAAAAAGTTTAATATTTTTTTTTTTTTTTTTTTTTTTTTTTTTTATTTAATAAATATAAAAAAAAATTTATAAAAATTATATTTAATAATAAATAAAATTTTTGGTTATATAAACGTAAAAAATAGTTATAAATAAAATTTTTATATAATATAATAATACAATATGAAATAAATATTTTTTTTATTGAGATAAAAATTAAGTTTAAAATCTCATATTTAGTTTTTTATATAAAAAAAAAAAAAAAAAAAGGGAAAATGTTACATAACAATTCATTTAAATAGTTTTTTTTTCTTTTTTTAAACCTTATTTAAAAAATAAATATATAAATTAAGTTTAAATTATTAAATAATATTGTTGATATATATATCAGTTAATAATTTATAAAATTATTAAATAATATATATATATATTATTCTTTTTTATTATTATTTTTTTTTTTTTTAATTTTTATTTTTCAAAAATAATTAAATTTAATAGATTTCTTATATATATATGTATAAATGTATAAATGTTGTACCCCTAATAACAACAAACAACTATTCTATAATGAAGTTAAAATATAATAATATTTATGATTTGTTAAATAATATGTACAATGATATAATCACATTCTCTTTTTTTTTTTTATTTTTACTTCAAAGTAAAAATAAAGTTTAAATAATTTTTAATTAAAATTTTTTATTTAAATTTTTTTTTCTTTTTTTTTTTTTTTTTTTTTTTTTAAAAAAAAAACTTTTTTTTAATAGTAATTAATGTCGTTTGACTTTTTTATATTTAATATAATATTTTATTCTTAACAATATAAAAGAGAAAATTTTATCAATTCTCTTTTAATTTTTTTTTTTTTTTTTTTTTTTTTTTGAAACACTTAATATTATTTAATATTATTTTAAAATAAAAAAAATTTAAATAATTTTTTTTTTATTATTTAAATTAATTTTTAAATTTACATTAAAATACAAAACAAAACAAAACAAAAAAAAAAAAAAAAAAAAGTTCAACAGAATAAAATAATAATATTTAATTATTATTATAACTAAATAATAATTAAATATTATTAATTAATAAATGAATGATTAACATAAGAATAAAAAAATTTCTTCTAAAAAAAAAAAAAAAAAAAGGAAAATGAAATTAATTATCCCAAATTTTATATTAATTTCAATATTATTAATTTTTAATAATATTGAAATTAATTGTAAGCCAGCTCCATATTCTGTAGTATATGATACACTCTCTGAAAAATATGATTATAATTTGTATCGTAAAAATATTAAGGAAAAAATCGCTTTAAAAAAAGAAAAGTATTTGGACATTTTTTCAAACAGCACTATTGAAAATGATATTGAAAATATTGAAAATAAAAATAATACTTTTTTATTTAAAAAATCAAATACTAAACTTCAATTAATTAATTTTATTAATTATGAAGAATCTCTTTCGGAAGTTATTAATCCTTACAGAGGGTTTTTTAAACATATATTGGTCAGTTTAAAGTTAGGTGGAAAACACATAAAAGATAATTTACCATCCACAGGTTTAGTTCGTCTTATTGTTGATATTTCTGAATTTCAAAGGGAAGAACTTACTGAAGATGCTATTGACTATTTAAAAAATATTTTTCAGTTAATAAAAAGTAATCATCAAACGGTCGTCATTAGATTTTCATATCATAAAAGAAATAGTTCAAAAAATAAATCTACGGAACCGGAACTTGGGTTAGTGATAAAACATCTGGATCAATTACAGGATATATTTAAAATTTACGAAGATGCTATTGCTTCTGTTGAATGTGGACTCTTTGGCCGATATGGTGAAATGTATGAAAGTGATATCAAGGAAATTCAGAATATAAAAATGGAATTTATTAATGAAATCATAAAAAAATGGTTGACTATTTTACCAAATTCTATAACACTGAGTGTAAGAACTCCAGAACATTATACCAATTATACGGGTGTGATTAGATCTAAAATTTCTCAAGATCAACCTACTTCAAACCAAGAAGGTTATCGAATTGGTATTTATAATGATGCTTATTTTGCATCTAAAAATGATATTGGAACCTATTCCAATAGAAAAGAGGATATAAAATGGTTAATGAATCAGTCCACTCATACCTTGTATGGTGGTGAATTCGGAAATTTTTTAGGTCAGGATATGGGGGATATCATCATTAATGCTCTGGAAATCAGTAAGGAAGCATATCAAACCCATACCAGCTATTTAAATTCTGAATACTATGAAGGTAGTATTGAAATTTTGAGTAAGAGAAAATGTTCAGATGATTTTGGAATATATAGTGGACAGACAGAGTTGAGATACCTTGAAAATCATCTTGGCTATCGATTTGTTGTACGTAGGGTTTCTCTTACAAAAGAAGTTCAAAAAAATGGTATTTTTAGTATGGAGGTTGAAATTGAAAATGTAGGATTTGCAAATCTGATCAAGCCAAAAATAATTTATGTCTTTTTAACTAACAATAATAATTTGAGTTATACATTATCGAGTATCATTAATACGGATCATGATGATCCATGTCAATGGTGGTCAAATGAAAAAGTTGTATATAAGGTTGAAGGTACCCTGCCTTCCAATATGCCCAATGATAATTATAAAGTATATATAAGAATAGCTTCCAATGGTGGTGGTGGGTTAAACGGCTATCCCATAAGGTTTGCCAATGACGATGAAAATATATGGAATGAATCCTTGGGAGCGAACTATCTTGGAGATTTCTTGGTAGTAGGAAGTATTGATCCTCCAAAGATTGAAATTACCGATCCTGATGAATTCGATGATATTAGTAGTAATGATAATGATAATACTAATACTAGTTATAGTAATAAATACCATAGTCTTATGGAACTTTTGCAACCTTTCAGTTCGATGTATACTATTGTTAAATTTAAAGGTATGTTAAAGAATACATCTAATTATTATTTAGGTGTCCCGGAATTGAAAGAATACGATCATTTCAATACTTATGAATTAAAAGATACGGAGAGTGCTAAATATCATACCTGGCATGTGGATTCTGAAATTAATCCTTCCTTCCTATATTTATCGAATGGTATATATGGTCATGTGGGAGAACCAACAGAATATTGCTTAGATTTAAGTACCTACGTAAACACTAAAGGATATAATTATCTGAGTATAGTGAAATGTGTTAATGCCAAACATAAATTTTTATATGGAAAATCTTATTCTAATTCAGTAGATATTTATGATGTGAATGGTGTTCATCTAACCGATAATAAGGGAAATAATGTATGTCTCTATTATTCGATAACTCCTCGTATCGATAAATGCAATATATCATCTAGTAAAAGAAATATGAGTTGGATGATATATCATCTTTATCCAAGTTATACTCCTGTGAAATTCAGAGGAATGTTAGAAAATCAATATAATCAGTATTTAGGAGTATCCGAATTAAAGGAATATAATGGCTTTGATATTGGTGAAGCGAATAGTTTAACGTACACTAAATATCATACTTGGCATGTTGTTGAAGAAAGCGTACCTTCTCTTCTATATCTATCCAATGGAATTAATGGTAATAATGGTGAACCTACCAATTATTGTTTAGATTTAGGTACTTATGTTAATAGAGAGGGTTACAATTATCTTAGTATAGTGGATTGTTCCAAAGCGAAACATAAATTTATGTTTGGAGATTCGTTTTCCAGTTCAATTGATATTTACAAAAAGAATGGGGATCATTTAACCGATAAGAATGGTTATCCAGTATGTCTCTACTATTCGATGACTCCTCGTATCGATAAATGTCATCCTTCAAAAAATATTAAAAATATATATTGGAATAAATTTACCCTTGTTACAACCTATACTCCTATCCGATTTAAGGGTACTCTTTATTCAACCCAAAATTACTATTTAGGAGTGAAGGAATTGAAAGAATATGATCGATTTAACATTTTTGAACTAAATGTCGATTTGAATCCTAAATATCGTACTTGGCATATACTCTCTGAAAATTCACCCTCACTTTTGTATTTATCAGATGGAGAAAGTGATAGAGTAGGAAAGCCTACGGAGTATTGTTTAGATTTAGGTACCAATGTCAGTGATAAGGGATATTCATATTTAAGTGTTGTGAGATGCTCTAAAGCTCAACATAAATTTATGTATGACGGTTCTGCCTCTAAATCTATTTCAGTTTACACTCGTGATGGTAATCGTATAACCAATAAGAAAGGAGTTAACCTATGTCTCTATTATTCAATGACACCTAGAGTGGACGAATGCAATTTAAATATAAAAAATATAATTTGGGATAAATACTAAATTCATTTATTTAATATTAATTTATTATATATATATAAATATATATAATAAAAAAAACAAAACAAAACAAAACAAAACAAAACAAAACAAAAAAATTAATTCAAAAAAAGCATACTAAATAAAGTATTTAGTAATGTTAAAACAAGCAAACAAACAATCAACCAACCAACCAAACAAACAAACAAATAAAAAAAAAATATTAATATTAATTTTTTTTTATTTATATTTTTATCTTATTTTTTAAATTTTTTTTTTTTTTTAATTTATAATTTCAATCAATATTATTTTATTATTATTAACAATCATTTATTAATAATCATTTATCAATAAGCAATAAACAATAATCAATTAATCAATTATTAATAAAATATTATATGAAAAGAAGTTATAAATTAAAAAAAAAATATTATTAATTATAATTTATATTATTAATATTAAATAGGCAGGTAATATTAATATTATTCATAATAATAACAAAAAAAAAAAAAAAAAAAAAAAAAAAAATATATATATATATATATATATATATATATATAATAAAAGGAATAAAAAAAATAAAAATAATATCAAGAATATGTATATAACAATATATATATATATAAATTGAAGCTTAATGAAAGCAAGAAAGCAAGCAAACAAGCAAACAAATAAAATAAAAAAAAAAAAAAAAAAAAAAAAAAAAAAAAAAAACAGGTAAAACATAAAAATTTCATAGTACCAATTTTTTTTTTTTAAAAAATGAAAGATTTAGCGCGGTTCAGCAACCACATTACTACTACCACAATTAATAAATAAATAAATAAATAAAAAAATAAAATAAAAATAAAAAAAAAACAACAAATGAAAAATTATTTTTGGAAGAAAAATACTAAAAAACAAAAAAAAAAAAAAACAAACAGAAAAAAAAAATGATTAAATGATCATAAGAAAATAAATAAAAATTTTTCAAAATTAAAATGATTAAATGATCATTGAAAGTTGAAAGAGAAAAAAAAAAAAAAAGTTGTATAAAACAAATAATTAAATGATCATTGGAAAATAACAAATTAAAAAGTTGTTATAAAAATAATATTAAAATATTATTGGAAAAATATATAAAATAAAAAAAAATTTGTTAAAAAATATAATGATTAAGTATCTAAAAATAAATAAATAAATAAATATAAATGATAAAATTATAAATAAGTTGTTAAAAATAAAATGATTAAATAGTCATTGGAAAAAAAAAAGAAAATTGTAAAAAATTTAAAAATAATTAAATGACTAAAGGGAAAAAATAAAATAAAAAAAAAAAAGTTGTAAAAATTAAAATAATAAAAAGTTCATTGGTAAAAAGATAAAAAGTCGTAAATAATCAAATGATTAAATATCATTTGAAAAAATAAAAATAAAAAAAAAGATAGTTGGCTTAAAATATCAATAATGTGAAAAAAAAAATAACTTTTAAAAAAATAAAATGATTAAACAATTATTGGAAAAGAAAAATAAATAAATAAGTTGTTAAAAAAAACGAAATAAAATATCTTTTGAGAAAGATATTAAAAGTTGTAAATAACAAAATATCAAAAATTATTTAAAATGAAAAAAAAAAAAAAAAAAAAAAAAAAAATTGAATTGTAAAAATTGAATTATTAAATAATTATTCAAAAATAAAAATAAAAAAGTTAATAAAATAATGAAAATAATTAAATAATCATTTGGCAAAAAAAAACAAATAAGTTTTGAAAAACAAAGAAATTAAAATGATTAAATATTACTAAAAAAAAAAAAAAAAAAAAAAAAAATTAAGTTGGAAAGAATAAAATGATTAAATATCATTGGTAAAAAAAAAAAAATTAAATTATAAAGAGTAAAATGATTAAAAGATCATTTGAAAATAAAAAAAAATAAAATAAAATAAAATAAAAAATTGTAAAAAAAAAACAAATGATTAGATGATTATTGGAAAAAAAAAATAAAATGAGTTGTAAATAGTAAAAATGATTCCATAATCATTTGGAAAAATAAATAAAATTTTTTTAAAAAAAAAAAATAAATAAAATGATTAAATAATCTATAAGAAAAAAAGAAAAAATATGTTGTAAAATGCACAATAACTATAAATGGTCATTGGAAAAAAAATAATTGAATGATAATTAGAAAAAATGAAAAGTTGTAAAAAAAAAAAAAAGTAAAATTTAATGATCATTAAAGAAAAAAGTTGTTATAAAAAAAAACAAATGATTAAATGTTCATTTGAAATGGAGAAAAAAAAATAAAAAAATAAAAAAAATTAAATAATTAAATATCATTTATATATAAATATTAATAATAAAAAATTATTTTACGTACGTAAAAAAAAAAATAATGTATAAATAAAATAATAAAAAAAAAAAACATGTAAAAAAAAAAAAAACATGTAAATAAAAACAATAATATTAAAAAAAAAAAAAAAAAAAAAGAATTAAAATGTAAATATATAATAAAAAAAAAATAAAATAAAATAAAAATAAAAATAAAAATAAATAAAATAAGTTCTTAAAATGATTTTCTTTGATTAAAATTAATATTCTTTTAATGTGTATTATAATTAAAAAAGATAATACATATATATATAAATATTTAAAATAAGTTTTAGCATTTATATTTTCATAATCAATTATCATATCATATTTAAAAAAGTATTTAATTTTAAACATAAAATTATTATAAATCAGTCATTTAATTAATAAAATAACACTTGATGTAACGTGATCAATTCATTTGATTCTATCCATTTGGAGCTTTTTAAATACTATTTGAATATATATATGAATATATATATATATATATATATGTATAATTTTTTTTTTTAAAAAAAAAAAAAGAAATAGAAATAAAAAATAAAATTAAAAGAAATGTATTATTCTTTAATTAATAATATATGAAGACAAAGTTAGTATTGAATTGTCACTTTAGGAAAAGTGCAAAATATGAAATGATTCTTACTTGCTTTTCCCAGAATTGGATTATCCAATAAAAATTCCTTAATACTTATTTAAATAAATTTAATAAATGTTAAAAGTTCAAGATATAGTTTATTATGATTTATTATAAAATATTTTATGTATCAAATTTTATTTATTTTAGTAGCGCATTATAATATGTATACCTCTACATATATATACGTATGGGCTACTAAATTAAATTATTATATAATTATATATAATTATGTAATTATAAAATAAGTGTTTTAACAAAAATAATATAGGGTAATAAATAAATAAAATATAACAATTTTAACATTATAATTTAAACAGATGAAGAGTCTCATTAATTCAATATTGAATGTTTAAAAATTCATTAATGAATAATCAAGTATTATTAATATATATTTAATTATCAGAAAATTAATAATGCATTATTAAAATGAAAAATTAAACTAAAATTCAAATTGAATATTTTTTTTTTTTTTTTTTTTTTTTTAGAAATTTAAAAATTTAATTTAAAATTTTTTTTTTTCATTTAATGATTGAAGATAATTCAGAGATAATAAATTCTGTCATTCTGAAAAAAAAAGAGTTATAAACGGAAAAAAAATATTATTAAATATGGTCTAAGGATATGGAACTTCTTCTTGAAGAGAAAAAATTAGATATCTATGAAAATAAAATAAAAAAAAAAATTGTCAGCGGTCCCGAAGCTAGGATGAAGGATAATAAAAAAAATTAGGGGAATCACTGACATGTACTATGGTAAAAATGTCACCAAAAAAGATATAGTAGGTGTCAAAAAAACCAAGCAAGCGATAAGCAAAAATTTAGATGATGAAACTAAAAACTATGTTATCTGATGCCAACAAACATAACAGAAATTCTGGAAATATAGGATAGCCACTGAAAACTATATCTATAATAGGCTACCTCAGAGAGGGAATAATAATAAAGATCCATAAGAGATAATGTATAATGAAAAAGTAGATTACAATACATTCAATGTTTTTTTTTTTTAGCTGTCAAATGTACTTTTTTTATTCCTATATTTCTAATTCAAAAATTGAAAATAATATTGAAATTGAAAATACAAGTAAACCACAAAGTATTAGATGTAATACAAGAAATAAAGGTATAAATTATTATTATTATTATTATTATTATTATTATTATTATTATTATTATTATTATTATTATTATTATTATTATTATTATTATTATTATTATTATTATTATTATTATTATTATTATTATTATTATTATTATTATTATTATTATTATTATTATTATTATTATTATTATTATTATTATTATTATTATTATTATTATTATTATTATTATTATTATTATTATTATTATTATTATTATTATTATTATTATTATTATTATTATTATTATTATTATTATTATTATTATTATTATTATTATTATTATTATTATTATTATTATTATTATTATTATTATTATTATTATTATTATTATTATTATTATTATTATTATTATTAATTCTGTTTAATGAGTCTAAAAAAAAAAAAAAAAAAAAAAAAAATATTGAAAAATTCCATGTCCTGTGTAATAGTTTTTAATTAATATATTTAATATAAACAACGGTTAAAAATATATATATAAATATATATATTATTATATCTCATTACTACAATTATTACATAAAAATTTTTTATAATATATGATATTTTTAATTTTTTTTTTTTTAAGATTTTATTTTTATTAATAATATTTAATATAAAAAAAATTTATTATTTTATAAAGTTCTAATAAAATGAAAATATATAAATGAAGTGGATATTTTTTATTTATTTATTCCATCATCATCATTATTATTTTTTTAATAATAAAAAATTAAAAGTTTTAATGAAATAAACATTTCATGAAACATGACTATCTTTTTCATCTTTAAATATAAAATAATTATGTTTACATATTACATAACTTCTATTAACTAAATTAAATTATAATAAATAAAAATACAAATTTAAAAAAAAAAAAAATTAATAATTATATATAAAGTCATTTTTTATTGCGGTAAATGAATATAAAAAAAAAAAAAAAAATAGTCGAAGTAAAAAAAAAAAAATGTTTTGAAAAAAAAAAATATTAAAAATGTAAATAAAAAAAAAAAAAGTTATAATGAAAAAATAATAAATGATAAATGAAAACATAAAACATTTTAATTTTAAGTAATTAAATAAATATAAATAAAAAAAAAAAAAAAAAAAAGTAAATTCTAAAATTTAAAAAACAAAAAAATTTTTATTTAAATAGAAAATAATTAAAGAAAAAATTAATTGTTAAATTATTTAAAATATTAAAAGTTTTTTTATTTTTTAATTATTACTTTTAGCTTTTAGATTATCGGTCTAGGCTTTATTGTTTTTTTTTTTATATTTTCTATTTTTTTTTTTAATTTTTTTAAATTATTAGTTTTTGTATTTATATTGGTTTGAACATTTAATTATAAAAAAAATAAATCAAATGAATTTATTTTTAATATAATTATAATTAATTTTATTTTTATCTTATTTTTTAAACTTTTTTTTTTTTTTAATCTTTTTTTTATTTATTTTTTTCATTACATATTTTATATCAAATTCATTTTATTATAAATCTTTTTTATTTTTATTTTTATTTTTTTTTTTTTATAATATTTATTTAAAAATAAATAAATAAGTAAATGAAAATATATAAATAATAAATAAATAATAATAAATAGATTATAATAAATAGATAATAATATATAAATAATAATAAATAATTAATAATAAGTAAATAATAAATAAATAATAAATAGATAATAATAATAACTAATAACAAATAAATAAATATATAATAAAATAATAATAATTAAAAGAAAACAATTTTTTTTTTATTTTTAAAACTTATTTTTATGATATTGACTATCATTGGCTACCATTTTATAAAATAAAATTTTTTTATTTTAAAATTTTAAAACTTTATTTTTATTAAATCTATCAATTTAATTAATTATAAACAAAAATAGTAATTATCAAAGAAAGATTAAATAAATTAAAATTTATTTTTTATTATTTTTTTATTTTTATTTTTTTATTTTTATTTTATTTTTTTTTTTTTTCACTAATAAAAAGCATAGCCCAAAAATCTTAAATTTTATTTATTTATTTTATTTCATAAGAAAAATGTGAATAATAAACGGAATATACATTTATATATATATTTATTTATATATATATATATAATTTCAAAAATAAATTTTTTTAAATGTGACAGAGAACACAACCATCATCATTATGAAGCATTAATATAATTCAATATGACAATACACAACATAACATGACATAACACAACATGATATAACACAACATGATATAACACAACATGAAATAATTAATAATAAATATATTAGTTTATTAATAAAAATATTATTATTATTATTATTATAAAGTTATAGAATTTAATATTATAGAAATTTATATATTTATATATTTAAATATTTAAAATAAAAATAATAAAAAATAATATAATATCAATTTTATTTAAATAAATATTCCTTTCGTCTTAAAGTTGCTATCACTTTAGAAAATTAGATCATTCTTTTTTGTTTTTTTCAAAAAAATTTTATTTTTCATTTTTTTTATTTAAAAAAAAAAAAAATTTAGCTAAATGATTAATACCTAAAAAAAAATCTTTTATTTTAATTTAATTAGATTTTTTAGTACATTAATTAAAATTTTTAAATAAAGTGTTTGTTTCAAACATCCATTTTTTTTTTTTTATTTTATATTCATTTAAATATATATTAATAAAAATCTAGAAGATTAGCAATAAAAATTAACGTTTTACATATGTATATTTTATAATAATTTTTAATATTAATATATATATATAAAAATTTAAATATTAAAAATGAAAATGATAATACTAATATAAATAATTATGTATTCCATAAATTATAATTTTAAAATGTTTTTTTTTTTTTTTTTTTTTTATTATTATTTATTTATATTTTTTAATTTTTATTAACCATTATTTATATAAAATAGTTTATTATTTAATATAAATTAAAACTTTTAAATTATTATTATAATTTATTAATCAAAATAAATTAAAAATTTTATATATTTCAAAACATATTTTATTTTTTTTTAATTAAAATATTAAATTTTATAACATATTTTTTTTATTTTTTTTATCTTAAATTATATTAAAATAAGTTTTAGAGCAAAGTAAAAACTGTATTTTATATTTTATATATTTTATATATCATATAAAATAATTTTTTTATTAAAAAATATTATAACTCTAGATGAATTTTTGTTTAATATTAATATAAATAATCTTTTTTTTTTTTTTTTAAATATTAAATTAGCTTCCCAAAACAAAAAAAAAAAAAAAATTATTTTATATATTTTAAAGTTTGTCATCACTATTAAATCTTTGAACGTTTATTTTTAAACATTTTTTTTTTTAAAGTTTTTATTTAATTTTTATATATATAAATATTAATAAATATTTTAATGATTAATACATTAAAGTCTTTTCTTTTTATTGCATTCTAATTTTAAATAAAATAAATATTATAAATTAAAATTCATAATTTATATTATCACCTTAATTAATTATTAGTATTAAAACAGGATATTATTAATTAAAATAAAAAATTTAAACATTAAAAAAAAAAAAATTCCAGATACAAAAAAATGATGGATGTATCGGAATAAATAAATATAATATTAAAATAAAACAAAAAAAAAATTATAATTTTTAATTCTAACATTTGTTCATAATTAAAATTGAAGGAGTAATGAATATTTTTTTTTAATTAAATAATAATTATAATAATAAATTAATAAATATATTTCATTTCTTTTTATTTTGTTCTATGCTTTTTCTTTTTCTTTTTTTTTTTTTTCTTATATAAATATGAAGACTTTTTCTCTAAATTTTTTATTTTTTAAATTTTCATTATTAATAAAATAATAAAAAAAAAAAAATAGTTAATTATATTTAATTAGCTATCAATAAATAATAATAATAATAATAATAATAATAATAAATAAAATAATTAATTTATAATTAATTATAAAAAAAAAAGGAAATATTTAATAAATACTCAAAAAATAAAAAAAAATTAAAATAAAATATAATTAAATAAAATTAAAATAAAATAAAATAAAATAAAATAAAATTAAAATAAAATAAAATAAAATTAAAATAAAATAAAAAAAACAAAATGAGATTTTCAATTCCTATTACTTTATTAGTTTCTTTATTATTTACTAATAATAAAGTTTTAAGTAAACCTACTCAAGATATTGGATTCGGTAGCAGTGAAAATGGTAATACAACCATTTTAATTAAAAAATCAACTATAGGAGGACTTCAATCCATCAGTGATATAAGGTATGTCGAATCACTTTCTGAAATTCAAAATCCCTATCGTGGTTTCTTCAAACAAATGAAAGTTACGCTAAAAAGAGACAATACTAAAAGTTCAACCGATTCCATTCCAGTTACCCCTTTAGTTCGTATACTGGTGGATATTTCTGATTTTCAAAATAACAGTTTAAGTAATAATGCTATCAACTATTTAAGAAATATTTTTGAAAATTTAAAGCAAAAGCAAAAAAGTATGGTTCTTAGATTTGCTTATGATCCAGGATATAAAGGGAAAGACACGAAGGAGCCTTCTATGAGTATGGTATTGAAACATCAAGAAGGGCTGAGACAACTTATAGAAGATTATGCCGATGCCATTGCTTCGGTTGAATGTGGATTATTTGGTGCCTATGGTGAAATGCATAGTAGTTCGGTATATACGGGGGATAAAGAAAGGAAAAAATATGTCATTAGTACCATTGACAAATGGTTAGAAGTTTTACCAAAATCCATTACTTTAAGTGTCCGAAAACCAGAATTTTATTGTGATTGGAATAATGTTGATCAATCCAAAATTTCAGAAAATATTACGAAGGAAAAGCAATCCGCCTACCGCGTTGGTATCTATAATGATGGCTATCTTGCCTCCTACAGTGATCTCGGTACCTTTAAAAATCGAGATGAAGAAATTAAATGGTTATCGAATCAATCCAAGCATACATTATATGGAGGAGAATTTGGAAATTACAAGAAAAAGGAAATGAGAAATGTAGCTCACACAGCTAAATATATGGAAAAGGAAGCCTACCTTACCCATACAAGTTATTTAAATCTTGGATGGTATAAGGATACCGTAGACGGTATGAAATCTGAAAACTATAGTGGTAAGGATCAAAGATATAAAGGTACGAGTGGATTCCAATTCATTGAAAATCATCTTGGTTATAGATTTGTAGTTCGTGGAGTTCGTCTCACCAAATCCGTTGAAAGTAATGGGTTATTTGGAATAGAAAGTGATATAGAAAATGTTGGATTTGCTAATCTTATCAAACCAAAAACCATTGTTTTCATTATGGTTAATGGTAGTAACCGTTTTACCATTACTAATATGGAATCAGCCACTAACAGTAATCCAAGTCAATGGGATTCTAAGACCACGACTACCTTTAAGAGTGAAATTCTTCTTCCTTCCAATATGCCTACAGGAAAGTATAAGGTATATTTAAGAATAGCTTCTGGTCGTAGTAGTAAAGGATTAAATGGCTATCCAATTAGATTTGCTAATGATGATAAGAATCTATGGAATGAATCCTTAGGAGCAAATTATCTTGGTGAATTTACTGTTGTAGGAAATTCAAAGAATAATGCTGTTAATACTAAGTCTAATACTAATACTAATGCTAATGCTAACTCAATTAATTCAAAAGCTAAGTCTACTGCTTCTAAGACTAAGACTACCACTCTTAATAAAGCCACCAAGACCGCAGCTAATAAACCAACTGTTAATGATACAACAGTAACCAATAACGCTGTCAGTCATAAATCATCCTCATCAGCCTCAACATCCTCAACGTCAGCTTCTTCTAAAGCCACCAAATATTTAACTCTTAAATTCAAAGGAACTCTAAAAAATACCACTAATTATTATTTAGGGGTATCTGAATTAAAAGAATCTGCCTCCTTCAATCTTCATAAGGAAGATAATGGTAAAAGTAATAAATATCGTACCTGGCATGTCACTTCCATGGATCGTCCATCCCTTCTCTATTTATCTGATGGAACTTATGGTAATCATGGTGAACCAAGTAACCTCTGTTTAGATTTGGGAGAATATAAAAGCAGTGACGGATATAACTATCTTAGAGTAGTGAAATGTAGTCAAGCTCAATATAAATTCATGTATGGAGGTAGCTACCGCAACTCTATTGATATATACAATAGAGATGGAGAAAAGCATCTTACGGATAAACAAGGTAATAAATTATGTCTATATTATTCAATGACACCACGTATTTCTAAATGTAAAAATCCAGAAAATAATCAAAACATAGGCTGGGAAAAACATACATTATAAATTTAATAAAAGTAAAAAAAAAAAAAAAAAAAAAAAAATTCTTATTTTTTATTTTATTTTTTATATTTATAAGAAATAAAATCAAATAATGTTAATTAAATAATAAAATTTAAAAATTTAAATAAATTAAAAAATCAATAAACAAAACACAAAAATAAAAAAACAACTTTCACACATTCAAAAAAAATAAAACGAAAAAACAAAAAGAAAAGTAAAACAACAAAGCAAGTAAAATAAACAAAAGAGAAAAAGAAAAACAAAACAACAAAATAAATAAAATATATAAAAAACAAAAGAAAAGCAAAATAAAAACCAAAAAAAAAAAATAAATAAATACCAAAAAACAAATATATATTAATTTAATAATAAGATATAAACTTTATTATTAAATCATGAATAAATAATAACAGGAATATAAATTAATATAGTCTCTATAGAATTTGAAAATTTTTTTTACAGAAAAAAAAAAAATTCCAATTTTTTTAAAAATTAAAAATATTATTAATTTTTATATACTGTTGATATATATATTTGTATTGATTGACTTATATATATATAATAAAAATAGAGGTATATAAATTTTTTTTTTTAAAAAAAAAATAATGAATAATCATAATTATAATTTTTTTTTTTAAAAAAAAAAATTATTTCTATTCTATTAATTCAACATTGAATAGAAATACAACAATAGAAAAATAAAATAACCATATAGAATAAAATAATAATTAATTTTAAATATTATTATTTTATAATAGAAAATTAAAAAAAAAAAGAAAAAGAAAAAGAAGATTCTTTAAAAAGAAAAAATAAAAAATAAAATTAATTATACTATTAAAATTATTTCTATATAATTTTTTTTCTTTTTTTTTTTTTTTTTTTTTAAATTACAATAAAACGATAAAATAAAATTATATAGAAAATATATTTATATAGAAATATATAGATATATAAATAAAAAAAAAATATTAAAAGTTATATATATAATACATAAAGATATCAAGAATTATATATATATATATATATATATTTTTTTTTTTTTGAAATATTAAATCTTTTTTATTAGTCATTTCTAAAACAAAAAAACAAAAAATTAAAATATAAATAAATTAAAAAAAAAAACATAAAAAATTAAAAAAAAAAAAAATAAAATAATAATATATATAATTTTTTTTTTAATTTTTTGTAATTAGTATATATTTTTATTCATCTATTAATCTATTAAGAAATGTAAAAAAAAAAAAAAAAAATAAAAAAAAAAAACATAAAAACATTAAAAAAATATGAAATAATTACTGGTATTGATTTATTGAATTAAAAAAATTAACTACAAAACTATATGAAACTTATAATATTTAGTATAAAATATTATATAATTGCAAAAATTATATTCCCTTATTTATAATATATTTTTTTTCATGGATTTAAATATAAATATATAGTTTTTTATTTATTTATTAATTGTTAAAATGTATTATATATTTTTATTAGAATTTGAATATATATATATATATATTTTTTAATAAAAAAGAAAAAGAAAAGTTTTTCATTTAATATCTTTTTTTTTTTTTTTTTTTTTTTTTCAATATATTTTTAATATTATTAAATAAAATTATTTTTAATTAAGGATCAAAATTTTTTTTTTTTTTTTTTTTATAACAATTCGTTATAACCCTCTTAAAAATTATAATAAAAATTGAAAAACTTTTTAATATAAATATTATTTTTTAGACTTTTAAAATAAATAATTATAGTTTTTATAGTATTTAATAAAAAAAAATTCTTTATTTAATATTTTATGCAGTTTATTAACATTTTAAAGGGTTTAATACTTAAAAACTATTTTATATATATATATATTAATATTTAAACTTTTATATAGAATTAATTAAAGTTTAAAATGCTTTATTTAATAATTAAAATATATATATTTAAAATAATATAAAAAATTTTTTTTTATAAAATTTAATTAATTATTTTAGAATTAAAAAAAAAAAAAAAAAAAATTATTTATAATGTCAAATTATAATAAATAACCTGTCAAAGAAAAGGTTTTATTTTCACTTTTATAAATTTTTTCAATTGTATTGAATTTAATATATATATATATATATATATTTTATAATAAATATAAAATTATATTACAAAATAAAAAAAAAAAAAAAATTTTTTTTTTATTCAGTAGATTATATACTCCCATTTACCCATGAATGTATATCATTTTTATTATTTATGAAAATGCTATCAATAAAAATAAAATATACTAATAGGTTAACAAATAGATTACAATAAATAAATTAAATATATATTATATAGTTTACAAAAATCGAGATTTTATAGTTTATATATATATATATTTTTTTTTTTTTTTTTTTTTTTTTGTTTGTTTGTTTGTTTGTTTGTTTGGTTCATTTTTTTTTTTAATTCTTATTTTTATTTTTAAATGTAAATTCTAATAAAAAAAAAAACTATATTTAAAATAAATATGGCATTTGAATTGAATCTGATGAAGAGTGTGGGATAATTAAAAAAAAAATTGTTAGTAGTATCCCTTATCATCAAAAATAAGACAAAAAAATAAAATAAAATAAAATAAAATAAAATAAAAAAAAAAAAACTAATAATAATAAAATATATAAATAAAATATATACAAAAAACATATTTGTTCCTTCTATTATAATTCAATATAAATATATAACAAAGTATTTTATAATTTATTTATTGTATTTTTTATTTATTTTTAATAATTTTTATTATTATATAGAAATAAAAACTATGTTTAATATAATAGATTGTTTTTATATTATATAGAAATGAAAATTATTTAAAATATTATTATTATTAGTAGTAGTAGTATTAGAATTTTTTTTTTTTTTTTAAAAAAAAAAAAAAAATAATATAAATATATTAAATAATCATTAAATAAAAATAATGTATAAATATATACATATATATAATATTATTCTTTTAATAAATATGAACTAAATAAATATGAAAATTGTATGAAATAATTAATGATATATTAATATTAAATAAAATTAAAATTTTAATTATTTTTAAATATATATATTTTTTTAAGGTCAATAATATTATATTATATAAAATGTTTTATTCATTGGAATAAGGTCAGTATATTGATATAATTACTATAAATTAATAATATAAAAAAAAAAAACAAAAATATATATATATATAAAATTTATTATTTTTATTAATAGTAATAGATGTTAACACTATTTTTATTGGCCTGTTTTGTTTTGTTTTGCTTATTATAGATTTTTTTTTTGAGGTGTATTTCATTTTTTATTTCCTTTTTTTTTTTTTTTTTAATTACTCTTATTTACAAACACCAAAGGCAGATTGACATCCAACACCACAGTGGGCACTGCTTGAACCACAGTAATCATATTTACTACAGCAGAGACCTGCTTCAGCACAAGCTCCTCCATACTTAATACCACATCTTCCAGAAACGGTTGCAATTGCTCTCTTAGTAGAAGTTGTTTTATTTGTTATTTTCTTTGTTGAAGTTTTCTTTGTTGAAGTTTTCTTTGTTGAAGTTTTCTTAGTTGAAGTTATTTTTGTTGAAGTTTTCTTAGTTGATGTTTTCTTTGTTGAAGTTATTTTTGTTGAAGTTTTCTTAGTTGAAGTTACCTTCGTTGAAGCTTTCTTTGTTGTCTTTGCAGCTTCATTTGAAGTTTTATTACACTTACCATATCCTATTTGGCAACCTATATCACAATGAGCCGAAGATGTACCACAGTAACCATATTTACTACAGCATTGGTCTTCTTTGGCACAAGCACCATATTCTGGACCACATCTTCCGGAAACGGTGGACACTGACCTTAAAGTGGTAGTACTTTTTTTAATAGTAGTAGTACTACCTTTAATAGTGGTCTTATTTTTAGTTATTGTTGCTTTTTTTGTGGTGGTGGTGGTGGTTGGTGATAATTTGGAAGAAGAACAAATACCATATCCTATTTGACAACCTATATCACAATGAGCCGAAGATGTACCACAGTAACCATATTTACTACAGCATTGATCTGCTTTGGCACAAGCACCATATTCTGGACCACATCTTCCGGAAACGGTGGATACGGACCTTAAAGTGGTAGTACTTTTTTTAACAGTAGTAGTACTACCTTTAATAGTGGTCTTATTTTTAGTTGTTGTAGCTTTTTTTGTGGTGGTGGTGGTGTTTGGTGATAAATTGGAAGAAGAACAAATACCATATCCTATTTGACAACCCGTACCACAATGTTCAGTAGATGTACCACAATAGTTATGTTTACTACAACATTCACCTTCCACTGAGCAAGCACCGTAGGCTGGACCACATCTTCCTTTAACAGTAGAAATTGGAATATTTCTGGAAGTGGTTTTATTAACTTTAGTTGTAGTAGAAGAACCCTTTCCAACACATTCATTTGATTGCATATATTTTTTCATTTGAGAAATGTTGGACAGATTGATACTTGAAATTTCATATTTGTTTTTGTCTCCACTATTCCCAAGTTTGTATTTAGCATCTAAAAATTCAATATATTTATTTCTACAATTTGATTGTTTACAAGTGGCTTCAATTATCTTTTTGACATTACTACTACTTTTAACGTCCTTACCAAAGAATATTTCACTAATTGAACATCTATTACCTTGGCTATCATTTTGACAAATTAAATCTAATAAAGCCTTTTTATAATTTAAAAGAATTAAATCATCAATTCGATATGAATTATCTAAACTAAAGCAGGATGGTACATATTTTTCTGGTTTATTAATATAATTTTGACATTTTGATGAATAAAAAGTATTACAATATTGATTAAGCTTACTTGATGAAATCTTTGTATAATCAAAAATGCAACCACTATACTCCTTTAATTCTGATTTACACTTATCTAGTGTAGAACCTAAAGCCATAGAGGCTGAGAACAAAGTTAAAACTGGTATAAAAATCTTCATTTTTTTTTTTTTTTTTTTACTGTTTTATTATATAATTATCTTTTATAGTAAATTATACTATTTAATATAAATATCTCTTTATTTTATTTTATTATTTAATGTCAATATAATAATATTATTAGATTTTTAATAAATAGAAGGAAATAAAATATAAAATATAAAATATATATATATTTATAAATTTTATATAATATTCATAATATTTAATTTAAAGACTTTATTTTGTCAATGTCTAGTTGATGTCTCTGAATATAATAAATTATTAATATATTTTTAATTATAGTAATTCCTTTTATTAATTTATGATATTGTTTTTATTTTTCTTTTTATTATTAATATTATTATTGTTATTTGTTATTATTGTTATTTTAAATAAATTGTAAAATAATTAAAAAGAAAAAAAATGATTTTGATTATATTTTGTTTTTGATTATAATATATATTATTATTATTTGTATAAACTTTTTATTATTTTTATTTTTATTTTTATTTTTAATTGACAATTAGTCAATAAAAGAATAATAACTAATTATATATAATTAATTATATAGGAAAAATATAAAAATATAAAAATATAAAAATAAAAATAAAAATAAAAATTATTAATAAAATAAAAAAGAAATCTTTTTTTCTTTTCTTTTTTTTTTTTTTTTTTATTTCTTTTAATATTAAAAATTTAATTTAATATTAAATTTTTAATATTTAATTCAAATTTTAATTCAAATTAAATTTAATTATTATTATTTATTATTATTTATTATTTATTATTTATTTATAATTATTATTATTTTTTATTTATTATTATTTTTTTTAAGAGTTTAAATTTTATAGTTTAAATTAACATTTATCTATTCATTCTTTTATATAATCCTATTTTATTATTAATAATCATTAATACTTATTCATTCATTCACTTAATTTTATTGATGGATTAAATTAAAAAAAAATTTATGGTTGGATAATACATTTAATACATTTATTTATTTATTATTCAATTATTTATTATTTATTATTTATTATTTATTATTTATTATTTATTATTTATTATTTATTATTTATTATTCATTATTTATTATTTATTATTTATTATTTATTATTTATTATTTATTTATTATTTATTATTTATTATTTATTATTTATTATTTATTATTTATTATTTATTATTTATTATTTATTATTTATTATTTATTATTTATTATTTATTATTTATTATTTATTATTTATTATTTATTATTTATTATTTATTATTTATAATTTATTATTTATTATTTATTATTTATTATTTATAATTAATTTGTATATATTATTTATTAATACTATTTATTAATTTGTTTATATTATTTATTAAAATCATTTATTAATATTATTTATTAATGCTATTTATTAATGCTATTTATTAATGCTATTTATTCGTTTATACTATTTATTCTATTGGAATATAAAAGTAATGATAAAGTAATGTAGTTTATATATTATTAATATATTATTTCTATAGTGTATAATTGAAATACTTTGAATTGTTAATAAAATAGTGTCAAAGATTGACTATGTAAAGAAAAACATTTTTATTTTATATAAATCAATATATAATATAATATAATATAATATAATATAATATAATATAATATAATATAATATAATATAATATAATATAATATAATGCTGTTTATATATATTATAGTTTACTTAACCCTATTTGTATTTATTATTGAATAAACATTAATATATCTATATTATATAAATTATTTATTTATTTAAATGCAATTATATTATATTGGTTATATTAAAAGAAAAGATGTAGAGTAACTTTTTTTTTTTTTTTATCTATATATCAATCCATCTATATTTATTATTTATTATTCCATTATTTATTATATTTATTATTTATTAATAAATACTCTTTTTTATTATTTATTATTTATTATTTATTATTTATTATTATTATATTATTTATTTATTATATAATATATATTATATAATAAATAATATATTATATTTAATATTTATTTTTGATTATTGATGGTTGATTATTGATTATTTATTTAATAAATATTCTTTTTATTAAAAGTATATTTTTTTTATTTTAAAAATATTATATATTTTTTTTTTCAATAGTTATATTTATTGAAATTTTATTTATTTTAATTGATCAATGTAAATATTTAATTATTAAGTGTTTTTTTTTATTATTACTATGTTCTTTAAACTCTGGAATGACTTTTATTTTTATTATTTCATATTATTTTCTTTTCTTTACTTTTTACTTCTTTTTTTTTTTCTTTTTTTCATTACAATCGAGGTGGAAATAATAAAGGAAAAAAAAAATTATATTAAATTTTTAACATTATTTTTTTTTTTACAACAGAATCATCTTTTACATTACATTAAATTAAAAAATTTATTTTTTTATTTTTTAAAAATTTTATTAAATTTTTTTTATAAAATAGTTTAATGTAATGTAATGTAATACAATGTAATTATATTAAATATCTATTATATTTGTACCTTATTATATATTAGATTGTATTTTAATATATGGATGAAAATAATATTTATTTTTTAGTTAAGTTTTCTTCTGTAAAAAAAAAAAAGTTATTTTTTATAATATTTAAAGTTTATATTTAAGTTAAGTGCAGAATTCTATTGTAATTATAAAAAAAAAATATAATTTTATACAAATAAGGTTATTAATAATGAAAACTATATTTTATATCTACATTTATAACACGTGAATGCATGAAAGTAGTAATAAAAGTATGATAGAATTACATATTTAAATATAAAAGCATTTTTTAATTAATATTTTTTTTTTTTTTTAAATGTAATATTAATATTTTATTTTACTAAAAATTAATATTATTATTAGATGTATATATATATAAATATAAAGAAAAAAATAAAATAAAAAATCTATTTATTTAAAAGTCTTACTAATTTAAGGTTTTATATATTAAAATAAACAAATAAACAAAATATTAATTCTAACTCAATTTTCATGTACTAAAATTCTTTAATATAAAAATATTAATATTATTATTATTATTATTATTTATAAACAATTTATAATAATAATTAATAAGTTAATTAAATTTTATTTTTTTAAATTAAATCTTTATTTTCATTATTTATTTAATTATTTAATTATTTATTATTTAATTATTTATTTATTCATTCATTTAATCTCTTATTATTTAATTATTTTAATATTCATTCATTCATTTATTCTATTATTTTTTAATTATTTATTTTATAATTATTTATTATCAATTTTTTTCAAATAAATATATATATTTATTTATGATTGTCAATAAATAAGTACTTAATAAATAAAGTAATACTTTAATAATTTTATAATACAAATTAATAAAAAAAAATATATATATATATATATATATAAATATTATCTTTGTTAATATTAGAGCTTAATTATTATCATTATCAATCATTATGATATCTATTAGTGTTATATTTATTAATAAATTATTAATAAATTATTTTTATTAGTTCTATCAAAAACATCGATAGAGTATTCATCATCGTTTTAATTATGACTGAAATTAATTAATAGCAATTATTATATATATATATTTTTATTTATTTATTTTTTTTTTTTGAAACTTAATTTTATATACATTTATCATGATAAGAATAGAATAATATAGTTTATTTTGAGCTTTGATATTGATTTTATGTTTCTTTTATTATTATTAATGCCCTTTTTTTTTTTTTTAATTAATGAATTTTAATTAATAAAAAAAATAAAAATAAGATTTCGTTAATATGAAATACTGCTATTAATATTATGATTGTATGTCAGTCACTCACTCTTTTTTGATATTTAATGAATTTTAATTATTATATTTATTAAATAGGTATGGAATTAACTAAAAAAATAAAAAAATAAAAAAATAAAATAAAAAATAAAAAATAAAAAAATATAAAAATATAAAATAAAAAATATAAAATATATAAAATAAAATAAAATAAACAGTAAAGTAATAAAAAAGAGTTAAAGTATTAATAAAATTAAATAGAATTTTTTTTTTATATCACTAATTATGAATTATTATTATATTTACTGTGTGTTTAAGATTTAAGATTGGCTAGGAATGGAATGACTTGGACTAAACTATGTCAACTTTTTTAAAAATGGTCATTACAAAAGTATTAAAATATAAAATAAGTAGATAATTATATATATAAATAAATAATAAATATATAAATAATTAACTATAAATAAATAATTAATTAACTATAAATAAATAAATAAATAAATATAAGTAAATAAATAATTATAAATAAATATATAAATATAAAATAAATAAATAATTATAAATAAATAAATATATGTAAATAAATAAATAAATATATGTAAATAAATAAATAAATAATAATAAATAAATAAATAAATAAATAAATATAAGTAAATAAAATCAGATAGTTTTAATATTGATTTAATCATCTATTATTAAAATCTACTAATAAATAGATAAAGTAAAAATAAAGTTTTCTATTTATTAATCAATTATAGTGAGTTTATTTACTTTTATTAGACAAAATCATTCCATAAAAATGGCTATATTAATATATATATATATACATATAAATATATATATATATATATATATTGTAATTTATATTTATGATTTAAATTTTTTATTTAATTCCATACCTATTTAATAAATATAATAATTCAAATCTATTAAATATCAAAAAGATCAAAAAGTGATATATGACATACATTTATATATATTTATAATTAAAATTATTAAAACTTAAAACATTTAAAAAAGAAATAAAAGTATAATTAAATGATAATATTAATATTAATATATATATTTATAATTGATATTATTTATAATCTTTCTATTAATATAATTATTATTATTATTATTATTATTATTACTTTTATAATTATTATTATTTATTATTTATTATTATTATTATTATTATTATTATTATTATTATTATTATTATTATTATTATTATCATTAAATAATAATAATAATAATAATTTTTAAAAATATATTAATTTAGGTTTTTTTAATTTTAATTAATATATTTTAATATAAAGAGTTTAAAATTTTATTTTAGTTCAAATTTATTTCTGCCATGTTGCTTCTCCATTGATTTACATACAATAGGTTAATAGCTTTTGAGGTTATTTTGGTTATTTCATATATATATATCTTGAATATTATAAAATTCACCCCCTCCCCTTTAATCCTTGTTATTCTGAAAGAATAATTTGGTTAATCGATAAATATATGTACTTTATTTTATATTTATCTAGTATGATTAAATTTTAATAATTATTTACAAGAGTTTTTATTATTAATAATTATATTTATATTTTAGGTATATTATTGGTACATTATAATTTATATTATAACTTTTTTTTCTTTTTTTTTAAAAAAAAAAAACATTATTTTTGTGAATAAAACTGTTATTAACCATTTAATATTTCTTTTTTTTTTTTTTTTTTTTTTTTTTTTTTAATAAAATTTTTAAATCTTTAATTATTGGGTCATATTAATAAGTTTTATATTATGGATTGGATACTAATTTAGGTTTTAACACCATCAAAATAATACTATTTATAGCAACTCTCAAGCTTTATGCCATTTAAATTATTATGATGACTTCTCCTTAACTTTACATCATTTATTATTTAATTTTTTGCTATTCCTTGATTTTTACGTCCATAAATTATTGGACTTTATATCTTTTTTTTTTTTATCTATAAATATTTTAACAAAATTTTTAATTATTATAGCAGTAAATTGGTAGAGTCTTTTTAAATTCCTTTAAGTTTATATAATATTTTACGTCTTCTTAGGTAGTATTTCATTTTGTCTTATTAGGGATACTTCTTTTATTATCTTCAATATTGATCAATTATGAGATCTATTTTCTCAAAAAAATTGCCGTGAATCTTTTGAAAGTCAGTAATATAAGTATCATGATTATTTTTATTAATTCATTTTATGACAAAGGGTTACTCAGATTTAATTTTTAATATACAAATACATATTTTAATATCTTTATAAGGTGGCATATTATACATTAATTTTTATATAATACATACATTTCATAACATATGAAGATTATTTCATGTATATTTCAATATGCATATATATTAATATATATTTCATTTTTTAATTAATATTATCTTTTCAATTTTCATTTTTTCATTAGAAATAATTTGAATTTAATAATTTAAAAAAATATTCAATAAAAATAATAATAATTATAATAATTTATATATATATATTCAAAATAAAAATAAAATATATATATATATATATATATAATTTTTTTTTCGACTTTAAAATAGAAAAAAAAGTTTATTAAAAGTATGAATAAAAAGAAATTACAATAAATTTACTTTATTTCTCTTTTTTTTATATAAAATATATAATTGTTTTTTTTTAAAAAAATAAAAAAGAAAATTTCTTTTTTTATTCTTTTTCATATATATATTTAAATAGAAATAATAATAGTAATTAAATAAGTATTATTAATATCATTATTATTTGTTTATTTTATATTTTTTTATAAATCTAAAATCATTTTATTGATTCTTTTTATTGCATATTTAATCTATGCAAAGATAATATAAAATAAATTTGAAAATAATAACTATATGAAATAATGTGAAATATGCAATAAAAAATATTATTTTACTTATTAACAATAAGATTAGTACCAAAAAAATAAAAATAAAAAAAAAATATCCGAAAAAAAAAAACAATATTTATTATAAAATTTTATTTAAAATCTTTATTCATTATTAAAATAAAATAATTTAAAAAAAAAAAAAATTTTTTTTCATAGTAATATATGTATATATATTTTTTTTACATATATATTAATAAAATTTATATTTGAAACTATCAAATTTTTATATTTTTGGAATTTATAAAGGATTACAATTTTAACATTAATAGATAATTTATGGAATAATAATAAATAATTTTTTTTAATTTTGATATTATATTTATTAATTAGGAAGATTGAACCAAGTTCAATTTATGAATCTCAATATAAATTAATTATAAATACTAATTAAAATATATATAATAACAATTTTTTTTTTTTTTTTTTTTTTTTTTTTTTTTTTTTTTTTTTTTTATTTTTTTGGTAAATAGAATTATTTAATTGCTTAAATAAAAAAATTAACTATATATCGATTTTAAATTTTGTTATGTTAATTCTTTGTTTTAAAATGTTAATTTTTAGAAGATAATAATTTTAATATAATTATTTAATTATTTATTTTATTTTTTTTATATTTGTTGTAAATAATTTATTTAATTTATTTGCGTTAAATATTTTTTTAAAGAGCCCTTTTTTTTTTATATCATAAATTTATCTTATAAAATATTTTTTTTATGAATTAATAAATAAAATCTAATATATAATTAAAAGTACTATAATTTTTCTATTCCAAGTGATAATTAAAATAATGATTATTGTAATAAAATACCCTATTTAAATACATATTATTCAATGCTCATGATGATGTGTATATTCTATAATTTATTATTGATAAAAAAAGTGAATTTATATTAAACGTTTATATAATGCTTTGTTGAATTATCAATAATTTATTTAAATTATTTTTATATATAATTCTTAAAATCCTTTTTTAATTAATTTTTTTATTCATTAAAATTGGTTAATATAATTTAATAATTTTGAAAATATTATTGAGCATATAGCTGTTTAATATGGAGAAAAAAAAATTAATACTAAAGGATGTTACATAGATCACTGAAAAAAAAAATTGTTTTGATATTTACAATACTTTCGGCAGATTTTTTTTTTTTTTTTTTTTTTTTTTTTTGAATCTTCTCTTATTATATTAATTATTTTTAAAATTTTAATATATTTAGCTTAAATAAAAAAAAAAAAAAAAAAAAAAAAAAAAAGTTAAAAATTTTTTTACAATTTGTAATAAATTTATATTATTATATTTTTTAATATCTTTAATGCCTATATTTTTTTTTTTAATTACCTTTTAGATTTCTTCATTTTTCATTGCCTCTTTTACTTTTGTAATGAAAGGATCATTTTTTTGAAGTCCTGCAAAGTAAATATACTTTATATATTTACTTTTAGCTATTGCTTTACCCATGAATTTAGAAATCTCATTTTCATTGTTCAAAAAGGCACCACATCCGATTTTTCCAAGAATTAGAGTATCCGCTCCAGCTCTTTCTGTACCTTTGATTAAATTCGTGAATTTTTCTAATAGGCAGGCTTCATAATTTTTTTGGGCCTCCTCTAAGATAGTTGTTACCTCTTTTTTAAATGATTTAAAATCTTCAAACTTTAGCTCCTTCTGTAATTTTTTATGAGCTTCTTTTTTTTTCTTCATTTGCCAGAATAATATGGGCTTTAATGATTACGGCAATAATATCACCGATATATTGTTCTGCAAAATCTTGGAGTTTCTTTTCTGAACAAAAAATGGCCAGTTTTCCTGCTTTTAGTGTCGTCTCATCGCTAAAACAATGTTTTTTTTATGCTCTCATCATGGTCACTCTGCTGCAGGAGAGAATGAGCTCTTTTTATATCTTCATATATTTTATTACCATCTTTTTCTTCTCGTTGTCCTATTAACATCGCACCGATTGGATCTCCACTGACCCCCGTAGCAAAACTTGGCATGGAAAGAAAAGCGTAGGATACTTCCACCACCGATTCCTTCGGTAATTTCTTCATACTCATTCTCTGTTGAACTTCATGAGTCATTAATAAGTTTGTTAAGATGTATCCGTAGGCAGGATTGATCACTTCTGGATTTTCATAATCCTCTTTATTCAGGCTGTAACGTTTTTGATTTGCATTGTAAATTCCATCACCATTGCCCCCAATATCATGTACGCCAAACCTATTTCCAAGAAAGCCATAAATTTCAGGTGCCATAAGTACGTTGTGTTCCTCTTGAGTCCCTGCAGGACTATAACCTGTCATATAGATCCCTCCAACATTGGTGGAGTCTGCAAAAATCAAAACAGCTACTTTTTTTCCTGACTGAGCTAATTCTAAAGCGGCGGGGCCACTAAATTTTTCATAGGCGAATAATTCTGGTAAAAATGTTTTTTTTTTCTGGTTTTTTTTTTCTGAATTTTTTTTATCTTTCTCCTTCTCTTCTTTTTCTTCTTCTTCTTCTTCTTCTTCTTTTTCTTCTTCTTCTTCTTTAAAATGATGACAATTAATAATACTTATTCTTTCGAAATGGGAATGAAAAAGTTTTTGAAATTCAGGATTTGCCGTATAATATGCAAAATCTCCTGTAGAAGTTCCAGTTTCAGGAAGATTATTGTAAATATTATCAAATTCAGATGTTTTCAAAAAATCCGAACTCATTTGTTAAAATAGGAAATATATAAATAAATAAAAATAAATAAAAAAATAAATAAATAAATAAAATAAATGAAATAAATATTTCAAATAGTTTAATATTTAATTATTTTTGTTCAAATGTTATATATATATATATATTTATTATATAATTTTTTGATTTATTATTATTTTATTTTATTATTTTATTTGAAAAAAATATGTATATATATATATACTATTTTTTTTTTTTTTTAATAAATAAAAATTATAAAATTAAAATTTAATCTGAACCAAAAACCAAGAAATTAAATAAAATAAATTTTTTTTTTCTTAATTTTTAACTATTTTATTATATATTTTAATTTTATGGTTTTTTTTATTAGAGCTAATAAAACCATAAATTTAAGTATAAATTATATAATAAAAAATTTACAAAGTGAAAAAAGCTTTTAAAATTAAATAATTTTTTCTTTAAAAATTTTATTTTTTATTATTATTATGATTATTATTTCAATTCAATATTACTTTTATTATTACAAGTATTTCTAAATTATTATTTGATATTGTTTTAATAAAAAAAAAAAATGATGAAAATATAACTTTATAATTAAATTTTATTAAATAGTTATAATTATTAACATATTTAAATTTATTTTGTTAGGTGTCTTGAGTTTTGGTTATGTGGTTTATATCAACTTTATTAATATATTTTATGATAGAGAGTTACTCAAAAGAATTACTCAAAGTAATAATTCTAAAAGTTTATATGAATAATACGTGGCTTATTTATTTAATATAATACATTTCAATACATTATAAATACATTGGACATTTATTTCATAGATTTTACATATTCTAATATTCCCCCTTAAATCTAATTATTTCATTAATTATAAAATCGGTTTACTGGTGAATATGTGTATATAAAAATTATTCTATTCTCTAATATTATACCCTTGATATTATTAAACTATAAATTATTTCTTTTCGAAATTAACCTTTTAATTTTTCATAAATACAATAATTTTACATTATGTTAATTCATTAATTCAATTTAAATATTGCTAAAATAATTTCTTAAATCTATTTGTAATTCTAATAATTTCCCCTTAAAACTAAGAATTTTAATATTAATTACGCCATTAATATTAGATGTATTTAAAGACATTTATTATAATATATGGTGTATATATACCATTTGTATGATGGAAACCTTTCTCTTGAAGGGTGATATTATACCATCTCAATTTGTAGTTTTTTAGCGATAACTATTACAATAAAATTACTTAATTATATATTGGTGTATTTGATAAATCATCATCTTGGGGGTATTAAAAATGGATTGCATCAATAATCAATTATATTATTCTAGTCATTTAAAAACTTATAAATAAATAATATAAATTGTTTCATCATTGATTAAGATTCCATATTTCAATTAATTTCTTCTTATTGATTATTTTTTTTTTAATATTCACTATTAAACTATTTTATTCATTTCCAAGATAAATATCATTATTTTTTTTAAAAAAAAAATAATCAACAATCAGTTAAGCAACTTTCTTTTAATATTTTAAGTACTTTATTTTATTTTGCCTATCTTCCCCCTAAAATTCAAATTTCTAAAAAAAAATTATATATATATGAATTTTCTCATCATCGAAATATTAATGATCGAAGATGGATGATTATATCTTTAAAATATTTTGCAATCAATAAATATATAGTTTGTAGATGGAATAAACGTCATCTATTTGTATAAAGTTAGTCTTTACATCTATAAAGGAAGGACTATTCAAAAGGGTACAAATATACTAAATATATAAAAAACACTAAATAAATGTAAATCTTTCATTTATTTTAAATGATAAGAATGAAATCAAAAAATATGAAAGTTTACATTTTCATCTCAAAAAAAAAAAAAAAAAAAAAATATTTGAAGCTTCTTTTATTAATAATAAAAACATAAAATTAAAGATTAAATGAGAAATAAAAAAAAGAGTTCAATTCCTTTTAATGTAAAGACGAAAAAAAAAAAAAAAAACATAACTTATATTTGATGAAATTTCTCAAGAAATTGGAATTATATGTCTTGAATATAATTCAATTAAATCTCAAATAAGTAAAAATATAAATAAACAACTACCTTCTAAAATAATAATATTAAAAAAAAAAAAAGGTGGATGAAATTTCCTAATGAATCAAAATATTATTATAAAATAAAACAAAAAAAAAAAAAATGAAAGCTTTATGATATTTTCAAAGGTTGTACAAATTTAATCATTCTTCAATCCTTATTCCAAGCAAAAAAAAAAAAAAAATATATATATATATATATATATATATATTTTTTTTTTTTTTTCAAACTCTGAAAAGATATTTATAAATGACATATTTTATTATTGTTCCTAAAAATGTTTATCAAGTATGTATAACTAGAACCTATGTTGTAACTAGATTCTTAAGTTACATAATAAAAAGGATTTTTTTTTTTACACTACTTCCTTTTCTATATTCAAAAATAAAAAGAAATCAACTTATAAAGTTTTATTAGAATAATTGACAATAAAAAAAGATGTTATCAAATATAATAATAACACTGAAATTATCACCCAATAAAAAAAAAAAAAAAAAAAAAAAAAAAAAAAAAAAAAAAAAAAAAAAAAATTTTTTTTATTTTGGTTTTAAAAGAAGAGATAACTAATACAATAAAAAAAAAAATTTTTTTTTTCCAAATATAAATATTAAATAATAATATTTGGCTCTGTAAAAGATGTAAAAGAGTATTAGAAATTTAAAAAAAAAATAAAAAAAAATGGATAGAAACAATTGTAAGAATCTAGATATATTCATTATAGAATATTATCCATCTTTTTTATTACCAATTAATAATTAATATTACTTAGTTTATTATTATCCCAATTATTAAATAAAATACCTTAATATTAAAATAAAGACTTATTAATTCATTAAAAATTTATCTTTATTTATTTTTATTATTTATCTATTTTTTTTTTTTTTTTTTTTTTTTTGAAATGAATTTTTCTTTGTAATACTCCACAATGAATAAATAAAAAAAAGGTGAAATATATCATCATCCTTCTATCAATAGATTATAACTACATTATTATTATTATTATTTAATAACTACTTAAAAAATTAAAAATGAATATACTAACTAATAATACTATTATTACTATTACTATTAATAACAGTAATATTAATTATAAATTATAAATAATAAATAATAATAAATAATTAATAACAATAAAAAAATTAAATAATATAATAATAATAATAATAAATAATGATAATAAATAATTATAATAATAATAAAAACATTTGTGATTTATTTTATCGTGAACCTCAAGTATAAATGAGTTGAAAAACTCCTCTGAGTCAAGGGTATGGAACATTCATTAATGAAAAAAAAATAATTAACACTTTTTTCTTTTTTTTTTTTTTTTTTTTTTTTTTTTTGTTGAATATCTTGAATAGAAAATCTAATCCTTTTTATATTATTAGTAAATTAAATTAATAAAATGTCATTTTTAATAATATATCCAACCATTTAAGAATACAAAAAGAAAAAAAAAGTGGAAAATAATTTAAATAAATTAAAATAATATATATATATATATATATATATATCATAAAGAATAAATTATTATAAAATAATAAGAGTAATTGAATATAATGAAATAAAATAATAATTATAATAATAAAAAAAATATATATATATATAAAGAAATATACATAAAATTCATATAATTAAAAAAGAGTTTTAACTTTTTAAAAAAATATATATATATATAAATGAATATCGAGAACATCTATATTTAAAAAAATAAAATGAAATGAAAATTGAAATATTTTTTTTAAGTTAACTCCACTTCTTTTTTTCTTTCTTATCTTTATTTATATCTTCATTTAAATTTAATATTAATATATATACATTATCTTTTTACTTTATTCATTTATTTATTATTTTATTTTATTTTTTTTATATACTTTTATTTTTTTTATATACTTTTATTTTTATTTTATTTTTATTTTATCCTCTATATATTTTTTAAACTTTTCATTCCAATAAAAAAAAAAAATTTTAAAATTTTCTTATATTTGGTAATACGAAATAAACTTTTTTATACAAAATTGAAGGAGATAAAGGAATTCTATTAAAATAAATAATTGAATAATAAAGATGGAATAATAAATAATAAAAGGTGTATTTATTAATATATAATTGAATAATAAATAATGGAATAATAAATAATTAAATAATAAATAATTGAATAATAAATAATAAATAATAAATAATAAATAATAAATAATAAATAATAAATAATAAATAATTAAATAATAAATAATTAAATAATAAATAATTAAATAATAAATAATAAATAATAAATAATAATAAATAATAAATAATAAATAATAATAAATAATAAATAATAAATAATTAATAATTAATAATAAATAATAAATAATAAATAATAAATAATAAATAATAAATAATAAATAATAATAAATAATAAATAATAAATAATAATAAATAATAAATAATAAATAATTAATAATTAATAATAAATAATAAATAATAAATAATAATAAATAATTAATAATTAATAATAAATAATAAATAATAAATAATAAATAATAAATAATAAATAATAAATAATAAATAATAATAAATAATAAATAATAAATAATTAATAATTAATAATAAATAATAAATAATAAATAATAAATAACAAATAATTGAATAATAAATAATAAATAATAAATAATAAAAAGAGTATTTATTAATAAATAATAAATAATAAATAATAAATAAAAGATAATAAATAAATAAATAATAAATAATAAAAACAGAGTATTGATTAATAAATAATAAATAATTGAATAATAAATAATAAAAAAAGAGTATTGATTAATAAATAATAAATGAATGAATGAATAATTAATTAAATAGTTAAATATTGATTAAGTAATAATAAAAAGTTCGGTAAAGTAAATATAAAAATAAATAAATAAATAAATATAAAATAGATAAATGCCAATTTTATATTTATATTTATTTCTGAAACAAATTGAAATCAATTTAAAAATGATTGACATTTAAATTTAATTTATGTACAAATATATTAAACTAGACTCTAAATTTATTCATTGATGGAATAATTAATATAAATATATATATTTAAATATAAATATGACTATTTAAATATTTTTATTTTTATTTTTAATTTTATTTTTATTTTATTGACAATATATGGATAATTAAGAAAATATGAAAATATGAAAAATAAGAAAATTAAGAAAATTTAAAAAATTTAAAAAATTTAAAATTAAATCATATGAAAATGAAATTTTAAAAAAAAAAAATTTTTTTATTTTTTATTTTTTTTTTAATTCTTTTAATTCTGTCTACTTTTTTGAATTATTCAAAAAACATTTTCATAAAATTTATATTTGACTATTTGAATAATTATTGACTATTTGAATAATTATTGACTATTTGAATAATTATTGACTATTTGAATAATTATTGACTATTTGAATAATTATTGACTATTTGAATAATTATTGACTATTTGAATAATTATTGACTATTTGAATAATTATTGACTATTTGAATAATTATTGACTATTTGAATAATTATTGACTATTTGAATAATTATTGACTATTTGAATATAATTTTTCAATTTTATTTTTTATTTTTGTTTTAATTATTTTATTTTATAATTTTTAAATAATTAAAAAAAGTTAAAAGATTAAAAAAAAAAAAAAAAAACTTTTTTAAATTTTGAATATAAAAAAATTTTTTTTTTCTTTTTCATTTCATGATAGAATTCTAAGAATTAACTAAAAAAAAAAAAAAAATATTAAAAATTTTTATTCTATTCTCAATATTATAAAATAAAAATAAGAAAAATAAAAATAATAAAAAATAAAAATAAGAAAAATAAAATTAAATGGACTTTAAAAATTGATTCTATGATTCTATAATATTTTTATTATCATTATTTTAATAATAACAATTTATTTTATTAATTGATTATTTTTTTTTTAGAAAAAAAAAAAAACAATGATTTTAATACTGATATAAAATACTTTTAAATTTAATATTTATATATATATATATATATTATCAAATAAAGATTGAAAACAATTATAATAATGTAGAAGCAACACTAATCAAAGTTAAAGAAGTCAAACAATATAAAAAAAAGTCATAAAATAAATAGTTTTATTTTTATTTTTTTTTACTTCATTTCTATTATAAAATGGCGTTTTTTTTTTTTTTTATTTCAATTTTAATTTTTGATTTCATTCCATTTTTTTATTTTTTTTTTTATTTTTATTTTTTATTTTATTTTTTATTTTTATTTTTTATTTTTATTTTTTTTTTAACTTATTCTTTTCAATTTATTAGAATGGCGTTTTTTTTTTTTTTTTAATTTTTTTTTTTAATTAATTTAAATTCATTTCTATTTTTCTAAATAAATAAAAATCAAATCAAATCAAATCAAAAATTAAAAAATTTATAATTATTACAATTATTATTTTATTCTTTTATTTATTCTATTCTTTTATTTATTTTATTATTCTTTTATTTATTTTATTATTCTTTTATTTATTTTATTATTCTTTTATTTATTTATTTTATTCTTTTATTATTTTATTATTTATTATTATTTTTTTTTTTTTAATTAAATTTTAAAAAAAGTTAATTTAAAAAAAAATTTAAAATCATTTTTAAGATAATAAAAATAAGAATTTAGTAATTAAAAATAATAAAAGAATAATAGGATAAAAGAATAATAAAATAAAAATATAATAAAAATAAAAGAATAATAAAAGAATAATAAAATAAAAATAAAATAAAAGTAAAATAATAATAAAATAAAAGTAAAATAATAATAAAATAATAAATTAATAAAATAATAAAAATAAAAAATAAAAAAAAAATATTATAATTTAAAGTTTATCCAAACTGGTTTCTTCATCTTTCATTCTCCTTTTTTTCTTGATTAGAAATTTCGTTTATCAAAGTATTATTAAAAAATTAATAAATTAAAAAAAAATATAAAAATTAAGATAAAAATAAAGAATTCTAATTTTTATTTTATTTTATTTTTATTTAATTTTATTTATTTTTTTTTTTTTTTTCAGTATCCATTTAATATATTAATAAATACTAATAATAATAAGAAATAATTATATCTTAATCTATTTAATATATATTTAATATATATATATATCACATTATCACATATAATATATGTAATATATTTAAATGAAACTATAAAATTAAAATTAAAATAAAAAAATAAAATAAAATAAATAAATAAATAAATAAATAAAAAAGTATAAATACAAATGAAATTCTCTGGGGTTAAGTTGCTTTGAAAAATTAAAAAATCTTTTTTTATATATATATATATATGTATATAATATATACATAAGAATAAAATATAATAAAAAAAAAAATATAATATATACTATAATAATATATTTATATTCAAAGAAAAAAAAAATTTATTTATAATATCAATAATAAAAATTATTCAAAATAATAATAATAATTAATAGTAATTATAATAATTAATAGTAATAATAATTATCAATAATAAAAACAATAGTAATCATCAATAATATTAATAAATTATTCAAATATTAACAAAGTAACAACATGGTAATTAAAGAAAATACATCTTTTATTTTATATATATATATAATAATTCATTATATATTATATTTACATATCTATATGATTTATCTTTCCAAAATAATAAAAATGATAATAATAATAATAATTAAAAGATAGTTTTATTTATATTTTTTTTTATTATTACTTAATATTAATTATATATCTTATTATTTAATATTAATTATCTTATTATTTTATATAATATATAATAATATAATATAATATATAATATATCTGTTTATATTTATATATAATTAAAATATAAATAATATTTTATACTTCATGTATTAAAGGGATATTACGGTAATCAATTGAAAGCACTCATTAAAAGAAATTTACTTTTAAAAAAGTATACCCCACAACTCACCTTTATTGAAATTTTTCTACCAATCTTAATGGCTTTTATATCATGTAATTAATAATACTATTGAATTTTCTTTAAAAAAAATAAAAAAAATTTAAAATAAAATAAAGTAAAATAAAATAAAAAAATTTAAAATAAAATAATGTAAAATAAAATAAAATAAATTTAGAAGAAAAAAATATATATATATATATATATATTTGAATAAAATAAAAAGTAAAATATAATTCTATATTAATATTTAAAGAATAAATTTATATTGTTTTAAAATAGAAAAAAAAATTTTTTTTATTTGAATATTATTTTAACTTTTTTTTTTTAATAATTATATATTTTTTATAATCTTTTATATACATACACACCCCATCTATATATATATATATATATATATATATATTTTTTGTTTGTTTTTCAAATTCTTTATTTTAATTAAAAAAAAATAGATATTGTTAATAATGTTTCTCAAACGAAAGTCTATTCAGCAGCGGATCCCACTGATACATTTGATATTAACTATGCATTTAATCTGGATGCCTTAAAAAATACTTACTCCTCAACGACACCGACCATTGGTTATATATTACCAGGTAACAATCAGGATGAAACTATTATTAATAAAATAAAAAGTAATGAGATATTTCAAAAGTCACCCGTTCAATTCGTTCAATTTAACCATCAGAATGAAATGAATGAATTTAATAATAATTATCATAATCTTTTAATTGCTGGAATTATCTTTGAAAGTGAGGACTACTTACATTATACCCTTCGTGTGAACAGTACGGCTGCCCCAGATCCATCAGGAGAGTCGATGATGAATTATGCCTTAGGAAGATATCAAAGTGAGGAACATGGGAGAACCGATGCTGATTTATATATATCTACTTTTTCTCCATTGCAAGCTGCCATTGATGAAAGTATCCTTCAGATAAGAACAAAGGATGATCAATTGAAGATGCAACATTACATTGGTAAATTAGGAAAAGCCGCTTGTAATAGAAGAAACACAAATAATGGTGGTAATTTAGCCTATTATATTTCAATTATCTATATGATTCCTATCATTGTCATTGTCGTTAATTTGGTGAAGGAAAAAGAGGAAGGCATTAAGGATGGTCTACTAATGGCAGGAGTTCATCCTACCATTTTTTGGCTTTCTTGGTTAGTTATTTATATCTTTTTCTCATGTATTATTTCTGTCTTTGTTACCGGTATTTTTTATTTTACTAAGACATTCGCTAATGTACAAGTGGTTATTACCTTTTTAGCCTTATTCTTCTATGGGCTATGCTGCTGTTCTCAGGCATTCATCTTCAGTACTCTATTCAAGAAGAATAAAACAGCGGGAGCCACCGTTTCTATCGTCATTGTTGCCCTCTCCTGTTCCAATATGATCACTCCTTTCCTTAATATCATAGTGCGTAAAATATTATCACCTTTTCTCTGTCAAATTGCTATTGGTTCTCTTGTCTATGAAATTGATGATATGGAAAATAAATTTATTAATTTGACCTTCCGAAAACTTCTCCATTCCGATGCAGGTTACTTCTTCTTTGCCTTGATTTTAAATAATGTGCTCTGTTTCCTCTTAGCCATCATTTTTGATAATCTATTTTCAAGTGAGGAAGGTAGATATCTTTCTCTTTTTTATAAGAGAGGTAAGAGCCATCTCATGGAAAATTCTGAAATTAGTTATGAACAGGATATTCAGGAGGATTTCCATGCACAAAAGGGTGAAAAATGTAGAGTAGAGGTGAATCATGTTCATAAAATCTTTCCAAGAAAGAAGGATAAGTCATTAAAAGATAATGAATCAACTTCTTCTTCTTCTTCTTCTAGTGATGATGAAAAATCATTTTTAGCGGTGAATGATATCAGTTTTAAGGTTTATGAAAATGAAATTTTTTCAATTTTAGGTAAAAAAAAAAAAATAAAATAAAATAAAGCTTAATCTTTTAAAAAATAAATTTTAAATTGAAAATATATAGATTTCAATTATTATTATTATTTATATATATATATATATATTTTTTTTTTTTTTCCATATATATATATATATATATTTTTTTTTCCATATATATATATATATATATTTTTTTATAAATTATATCATATATATATATTATTATTATAATTACTTAACTCTTATACATATTGTATATATTTTTTACCTCTCAATACTCATTAGGTCATAATGGTGCTGGTAAAACTACCCTTATCAATATTATGGTTGGACTTTTGAAAGCCTCTCAAGGAGAGGTCTATTTTGATGAAAGAAGTATTTCTAAGAATACCAATCGTATTCGCAAAGATTTTGGAGTCTGTGCCCAATACAATACTATTTTTGAAAATTTGTCGGTGGAGGAACATATTCGTTTCTATGCTGAATTAAAAAATATAAAAGTAGATGTCGATGAAGTCTTGAAGGATATTGATCTTCTTCATCAAAAGGAAATGAAGGCCGTCAAATTAAGTGGTGGACAAAAACGTAAATTATGTATTGGTATGGCATTGATCGGCAATCCAAAATACGTTTTCTTGGATGAACCTACCACTGGATTAGACCCACTTTCTCGTCGAAAGATTTGGGAACTGCTATTGAAGAAAAAAATGGGAAGAGTTATCTTTCTTACCACACATTATATGGATGAAGCTGATATTCTTGCAGATCGTAAATTAATTCTTTCTAAAGGTAAAATTCGTTGTTTAGGGACCAGTCTCTACCTTAAAAATCATTTCAATATGAGCTACGATCTCGATATCGAAACCAATCAAAGGAATCAAATTCAGTCTATCATTCATCACTATATCCCTGAAGCTACCTATGTCTACTCTCAAAATCAAAATCAAAATCTTGAAAATGGAGGTCAAAATCAAGATCAAAATCTAGAAAATGAGGGTCAAAATCAAAATCAAAATCAAAATAATCAAGATAAAGTAGAATACTTTAATAATAATATTGATAATAATAATAATAATAATAATAATAATAATAATAATAATAATAATAATAATAATAATAATAATAATAATAATAATAATAAAAGTTTTTCTATGGAAGGAAATGATGTTGAAATTCAATGTCATACCTGGAAATTACCTATTAATACAACGGATAAATTCCCACCACTCTTAAATAAATTGGATGAATTGATGGAGGAAGCTGATAAACATCCTGAATATCAAGGAGGCTTAGTGAAGAAGTATGCTCTTAATATGCCTACTTTGGAAGAATTATTTGTCCATTTAGAGGATCATGTCTATGATGATGATACCCGTATCCACAAGAATAGTTCTTGTAATTTTGATAACGTTTATAATTCAAAAACTTCAATGGATATCACAAATTCTAAACCTAATAATAGTAATAATAATTATCACCATTCTACAAATGGCCTTCTCAGACCTAGATTGAAGATTACTCCTACCGACTCTACCACCACTCCTGAATCCACCAATGATATTGCTATTGATATTACGAATAACAACGGTTTACCCGAATTAAAAAGTGTTTCCCCACCCAGTAATCTTCATCTCATTGGCTATCTCATTCGATCTAGATTAAAAATTTTTGTGAAGGATAAGGGATTTGCCTTCTTCGCCATCATCTTCCCGGCTATAATTAATGGAGTCATGTTCTTCATTACTCAACGGGTCTTCATGAAGAAGTCGAGCTCTTCTAAATCCGGAATAATTTCTATTCCTTCGATGTATAGTCATGCCAACTTCAATATGGAACCTAAGGCTCAACTGCCCTTCACAGAGGAGGATGTCATCACAGCGATGGGTGGCGGGGCGAACCGTCAGTTCTTAACTCATCTTCCTTTAAATATGATTCCTAATCCTCGTCGTGAGGACCCTTACTATCTTTCCTCGTTCGGTGGTCGTGAAGTGACTCCTCATCACTTTAGATTTGATATTCATTACAATGATACCATGATTCATGCTATCCCCGCTACCATAAATGCCTTAAGTAATGCTATTCTTGCCTCTAAAAATGTTAGTGACCAGATCGTCATCACCTCACATCTTTACGACACCACCGGTTGGGATGTGAATACCATGGTAGGATTAACCATCTCAGGATTTATGATTGGCTATTGTATTGTCGCTAATATTAATCGATTTGGACCGTTGATTGTGAGGGAAAGAGAGCTACAGCTGTTGAAGCAGCTTCAGTTGAATGGCGTTTCCCGTAAAAATTATTGGATTTCTTGCTTCTTAACGGATGTCCTTCTCTTCCTCTTCTCTTGCATTTTAATCTTTTTAGTTGGTATTGTCGTACAATTTGAACCATTACTCGATTTTAAAATTTTAGCCCTTATCCTGCTGCTATTAATCGTTTGGAGTGTGCCTACCATGCTCTTTCAATACGTAACAAGTTTCCTCTTTGATAAGGAGGAATCTGCCTTCTCTGCCATGCCTCTCATTAATACCTTCCCTGTCATTTTTGGTTATCTTATCTTCATGTTGATCGGTATGAACTATAATATCTTTGATGGAATTATGAAGGGAAAGGGCGTCATCGGTCCTGTCGCTAACCTCTATAATATTATTCTTAGTGCCATTACTCCTGCTTACGGATTTGTGGCCATGGTGAATTCTATCTTTACTATGAAAGCCTATGAAAAATTAATGAATTATGATCTCACCTTCCATCATTTAATTCAATTTAGTAATGGTATTTCTCCTATCCTTTTGGTCTTGGTGGTGGTAGCTTTCGTTCATTTCTACCTACTAATACAACTAGACATTAAAAAGAATCAAACCAATAAAAAGGATATTCATGAAATGCCGGAGGAACTTCTTTCTCAACGTTTAAAAGAGCTAGAGGAAGGAGACGAAGATGTCCGTAAGGAATACTATTATGTGAAGGATCATCAACAAGACCTACCTCTCAGTGTGCTTCATCTCAGTAAGGAATATAGGGCTACCTTACCTACCGATAAAGAAAAGAAAAAGGAGATCATGAATCGTGATCCTCTTCATTATAAATTTGGTGAAATTCATAAATCCTTAATCCCCACCACCACCACCAATAAATATGTGAAAACGGCTGTAGTGGAGGTAAACTTTGGCGTCAGAAATCATGAATGCTTTGGTTTATTGGGTCCTAATGGTGCGGGTAAGTCGACCACCTTAAATACTATTACCGCTACCATCCCTCAAACCACGGGGACAATTTGTTTCCATGGCATTCAAAGTCATATTGCTCGCTTAGGAGAAATCTCTATGGGTTACTGTCCTCAAAATGATATTCTCTGGAAGGAATTAACCCTACGTGAACATTTGGAGCTCTTCCTTCGTATTCGTGGCTATACCGCTCAAGAATCGAAAGCCTATGCCACCCAATATATTCAAATCCTCGGACTGGAGGAACATCAACATAAACGAGCCGAAGATCTCAGTGGTGGTACTAAACGTAAACTTTCTCTTCTCATAGCGATCTGTGGTTATCCTCAACAGATCCTATTGGATGAACCCTCCGCAGGTATGGATCCTTCCACACGTCGTTTAGTCTGGGATACGATCAAGAAGACAAAGAATAGAAATGATTCTGCCATCATCATGACCACTCACTCCATGGAAGAAGCAGAGAATTTATGTGATCGATTAGCCATTCTCATCAATGGACGACTCTCGTGTATCGGTTCTCCAGAACATTTAAAGATGAAATTTGGGGACAGTTACATTTTGGAATTACAATCCTCCAATTTAGAGCAATTCCATAAAGAAGTCGTGGAGAGAAGGAGTGCCGATGGCGGTGATCCTCTCTTTGATGGTCATGACTATGAGATGGAAAAATCCTCCATGGATCGTGTGAAATATAAGGTGAAGATGACCCATCATCTGGGATATGTTTTTGAGGTCATGGAAGACTGTAAGAGACGAGGACTCGTCTCCGATTATAGTTTTAATCAGACCACGCTAGAACAGATCTTTATTAACTTTGCTAAGCAACAAGTGATCAATCCTGAATGAAAAAAAAAAAAAAAAAAAAAAAAAAAAAAAAAAAAAAAAAAAAAAAAAAAAAAAGAAGAGTTGAAATGAAATAAAAATAAAATGAAAAAGGAAAAAAATTAAAAAAAAAAATTAATTTGATATAAATAATAAATTAATTAAAGAATATCTAAAAAAAAAAAAAAAAAATTAATTAATTAATTATTTATTTATTTTTTTAAATTTTTTACTTTTTTTTATTTTTTATTTTATTACTATTATATCTATATCTCTCAATTTCTATTCATTTATATATATATTATTTCTTTCTCTTTTTTTTCTCACTCTATTTTGATATACTATTACTATTACTATTATGAATTATCCAAATAGGATGAATTAAATTATTCTTATTATTAATTATTTTTATTTTTAAACAATTAATTCATTATTTTAAAAATAATAATTTTTTTTATAAATATATTATTTATTTATTTATATTTAATTTTAATTTAAATACTTAACTATTAAATACTTTTTTTTTTTTTATTATTTTTATTTTTACTACTTTCTTATTGACAAACAAACAAACAAAAAAATAAAAATAAATAAATAAAAATAATTTAATTATATTATTTAATAATATTTTATATATATATTTTCTATTGATTTTTTTTTTTTAAAAAAAAAAAAGAAAACTAATAATAATAATAATAAATTAATTCTTTTTTGAATTAATTCTTTAAATAATAATAAATAAATATATAAATTTATTATTATTATTATTATTATTATTATTATTATTTCTGGTGTGTATTGCCCTTAGTTTCAGTCAGCCCCCCGCCCCTCACCTCAAGGATAGTGAGAATATTGATGTAGTCACAACACTTTCCTATGCTTTTCGTATAGGCATAATAATGTCCCTGCTGGACGGCCTTACAGAGTATTCAGCATTGGTGCTTTGCCATGCATATTATTGCTGAGAATTTCTCAAGTACCCTTTTTTCCCGGAATGCTTCTCCATTTCAATTTTCTAACTTCCCTTTGAAGTGAGGCCAGTATAATCTAACTCAATAAGATACGTATTAACTCCCTTGGCAAAGGCATATAAATGTCTGAAAGAAGGAAGGCAGTTTAGTAGAATATATCTACATATCTACATCACTTAAGTAGAGTAAATATCTCTATTGGACACATGAAATGTACCCAAAAGCTAGTAATTCCCTTGTAAATATATTAAATGATAGTATTTGCTGCAACCCTCTCAGGGCCCACAGGACAGTATCTTGTTTAAATTAGGAGTTTTAGAATAATAATAATAATAATAATAATAATAATAATAATAATAATAACAATAATAATAATAATAATAATAATAATAATAATAATAATAACAATAATAATAATAATAATAATAATAATAATAATATATAATATATATATAAGGAGAGGGGGAAATACTTTCCTATAAACCTAACCACCATATTCCGTAAAAAACCTCTTGTGAGGAAAACTGGGATAATGGTTAAAGAGGAGAGGATCGAACCAGGAGCCTTATGTATGTATGCGTATGTATACTACTCCACGGACTAACAACCAGGATAGAGAAATATGAAAATAAACCTGATGATGCTGATAAAAAAATTTTAAGGCAGGTGCCTTTAAATTGATTGAAAAAATTCTTTTCAACGTTACGGAACAAGAAATAAATATATATAGATGAGAAAATCTATTAAGAAGGTGTAAGTTAATTATTTGATAAAAATGCGCTTGAAACTTTGGTTAATATTAAAAATGAATTTTATGATAGTAAAACAGAAAAATTAGTAAAAAAAAAATTCAAGAGAAATAAAAAAAAATTATTTACTTTAAATATTATGGAAAATTTTTATTATATTCAAAATGATAGCTTTCATATTATGATAATGAGGTTGAAAGCTTTCAACGAATATTAATTCTTTATGAATGTTATTTCTACTAAACTTGAACAAATCCTTAATAAAGTGATATTCTTCATTAAAAAAATGCAATTAGCTAGGATGGCAAAAATCAGAATCTCCTGATAAAATATGCAACTAGTAGTAATATTTGATGCTTTGTCACTTGTCCTTACCTTTTTTCATTAATACAATGAACAAAGATAGAGATGATAAAGATAATTACTATTGAAATACTAATAATCTACTTTTAAAATATTTTTGAACAAAAAAATAAAAAACTAAATAGAAAAATATATTATAACTATTAGATTATATATATATATTCATAATAATAAAATTTAAAACAATCAAATATTTTATATGATAAATAACAATTTATTCGTTAAAATTATTTTTATCAATAAAATCAAATAATATATTTCAATACAATAGAATTAATTATTTATACAATTATAAAAATTTAATATATTATCATTTATTTATTTGAATATAATGACCTTGATTATTATTACAATACTAAAATAGTATTATATAATTTATTAATAAATAAATAAAAATTATTTTATTTGCTATTATATACAATAAATTTTGGAAAATATTAAAAATAATTAGTATATATATAAATTATCATATTTTCATTATTAGAACCATTTTTTTTTTTTTTTTGTAAAATAATTATTTCCTTGGAAACTTTTAGTATTGCTTATGTATTTATTTAATAATTATCTATTTATATATATATATATATATATTTTTTTTTTTTTTTTTTTTAATATTTTATTAATTTTTAATTATTATTTAATATTTAATACATATTATTTAAAGTTGTCATTAATGTCTTTTGCTTTATATATTATATTCTATTTTATATTCTATTCTTTATAATCGTAACTCCTTTAATTTACCCCTATTCTAGCAAAGGCTTAGATAATGAATTGAACCAATAAATAACAGCAAAATCTTATTGGTTACCAATTGGATAAAAATATTTAAAATTATTAAAATAATTTTAATTTATTAATTTATTTATTTTATTTATTTTTATTTATTTATTTATTTAACTTTAAAATTTGTACCAAAAAAAGACTTAATTTTTATTTATTTATGTTTCAAAAAAAAATTAATAAAATAATTTTTAAAATATGGGAATATATAAAAGTTATGAAGAAAAATTATTAAAGGCAATATGGACTAATGACGGAACAAAAGTTAAAGTAATATTAGAAAATCTTAAAAAGAAAAATAAAACTTTGGAATTGAATGAAAAAAATGGATATGGTTCATATTATCTTATATCTGCTAGTAATAGAAATAATCTAAGTATAGCTAAAATACTAATAGAATATGCAAACAATAACAATATCATTTTAAATTTGAATAAAAAAGACGAAAATAATGATAGTTATCCTTTACTGGAAGCAACTTCAAATAGTAATATTGAATTGGTTAAATTATTTATTGAATATTCTTATAAATATAATATTATTTTGGAACTAAATGCATACAATAAATATGGAGTATATCCTCTGTTGTGTGCTATAGAAAAAGATGGTAATAATATTATTCATACTTTCAATGAAGATGAAAGCTTTACATTCCATACCCTCAAAAAAATTAATAATACAGAAATAATTAAATTACTTATTGAATATGCCAATAATAAAAATATTACTTTAGAATTGAATGAAAAAGATAAAAATGGATATTTTCCAATTTTAGAAGCAACTTTTAAAAATAACATTGAAATTGTAAAAATTTTAATCAACTATGCTAGTAGTCATAATATTGTTTTAAATGTGAATGAAAAATCAAGTTTAGGAAATTATCCTCTTTTATTTGCTGTTATAAATAATAATGAGGAAATGGTTCAATTGTTAATTGAATATGCAAATAATAATGATTTGATTTTAGATTTAAATGAAAGAAATCAGAATAATCAGTATCCACTTTTACAAAGTATTACAAATAATAATATGAATATAGTTAATTTATTAATAAAATATGCTAAAAATCATAATATTAAAATGAAATTAAATAAAAAAGATATTACAAAATATAATTCAAATATATCAACCGAAATTTTGAAATTATTACAAAGTTATCAAGAAGATAAAAAGAAGGTAAAGTTATTTATGTATATATATCTTTATATTAATAAATAATAGTATATATTGTTATATTAAATTATGTTTTTTTTTTTTTTTTTTTTTTTTTTTTTTTTTTAATGATTTAAATATTGATATAATAAAAATATTTATATATTGATATTTACACCATTTTTTTATTCCTGTCAATTTTTTATAATTATTTATATACTTTTATTCACTGTATAATAATATAGTTTGAAAGAGAAATATATGACAAAGAAATTATAAAAAACAAAAATGAGATAATGGAAATAATCGAAATAATTGAAAAAAATGAATTGGAAGAATGTAAAGCAAAATTAATATATGAATTATGGGAAGGTGTTAAAAATAATAATATTAAAAAAGTTGAAATGATATTGAAAAAATGTGATATATATGATGACAGAGACTTTTTAGAAATAAATAAAAAGAACAATGAAGATGATTTTCTTCTTAATCATGCAACTAAAATAAATAATATGAAAATGGTTGAAATGCTCATGGAATACTCCAATAAATGCAATATTCTGCTAGATATTAATCAAAAAAATAAAGATAAGACTTATCCATTGATTACTGCCATCAATAAAAACAATATTGAAAATGTAAAGTTATTTATAGACTATGCCAATAAGCATAATATTCTTTTAGAATTGAATGAAAAAGATATTAATGGATATTATCCTCTTTTAGAGGCTACCTATAATAATAATGTTGAAATAGTTCGCTTATTAATTGAATATGCTACAACTCATAATATCAAATTGGAAATGAATGAAAAATCAAATATGAGAAATTATCCTCTTTTATTAGCGATTTGCCATAATAATGTGGAAATCGTAAAGTTATTAATGAAATATAGTAATGATCATAATATAGTTTTAGATTTAAATGAAAAAAATCAGAATAACCAGTATCCACTATCACAAAGTATTGCAAATAATAATGTGAATATAGTTAAATTATTAATAGAATACGCTAAAAATCATAATATTAAAATGAAATTAAATAAAAAATATTTTACAAAGTATAATTCAAATATATCATCCGAAATTTTGAAATTATTACAAAGTTATCAAGAAGTTAAAAATAAGGTAAAGTTATTTATGTATATATCTTTATATTAATAAATAATAATATATATTGTTATTTAAAAAATATATTTATTTTTAAGGATTTAAATATTAATGAAATATAAATATTTATATATTGATATTTATACCATTTTTTTATTCCTGTCAATTTTTTATAATTATTTATATGCTTTTATTCACTGTATAATAATATAGTTCGAAAGAGAAATATATGACAAAGAAATTGAAAAAAAAGAAAATAAGATAGTGGAAATAATAGAAAGAATTGGAAGAAATGAATTGAAAGAAAGTAAAGCAAAATTAATATATGAATTATGGGAAGGTGTTAAAAATAATAATATTAAAAAAGTTGAAATGATTTTGAAAAAGAGTAATAAGAGCAATTTCAATAACATTCTTGAAATAAATAAAAAGAATGAAGATGGTGATTTCCTTCTTTATCACGCCACAAAAAATAATAATACAAGAATCGTTGAAATGCTTATGGAATACGCCAATCAACATAGTATTATTTTAAATTTGAATATTCAAAATAATGAAGGTACTTACTCTCTTTTAAATGCTACCGCCAATAATAATCCTGAAATGATTCAAAAATTAATGGATTATGCCAACAAAAATGATATTATTTTAAGTATTAATAAGCAAAGTAAGAAGGAAGATTATCCATTAGATTGGGCAACACGTCTAGGGAATATAGCAATAATAAAATTGTTTATAGAATATGCCGACAAGAATAATATACTCTTAGATGTTAATCAAATCAATGAAAACAAAACATATCCAATGATTACAGCAGCTAATAGAAATAATATTGAAATCGTCAAGCTATTTATCGAATATGCCAATAAACATAATATTATTTTAGAATTAAATGAAAATGATAAGAATGGCTATTATCCACTTTTAGAGGCTACTTTTAATAATAATAATGAGATGGTTCATTTATTAATAGAATATGCTAATAATCATAATATTATTTTGGAAATGAACGGATTAACCAATAGGGGAAATTACCCTATTTTGTTTGCTACTAAAAATAACAATATCAATATGATTAACACTCTTTTAGCTTATGCTAATTATAATAATATTACTCTTCATATAAATGAAAATGATTTTAATAATATATCTGAAATAAAAGAAGAAACGATTAAACTATTACTTCAAAATGAAAGTGAAGTTATGGTAATAGATTATAATAAAAATGGCCGATTTTTAGCGATAAAGCAGACCATGAATGAAAATAGAAATGAAAATCCCAATATAAATATAAATACAAATATAAATATTAATGCAAATGTAAATATCAATGCAAATATGAATATAAATGAAGATCATGAAGATATCAAAGGTAAAAATTTTAAAAAATTTAAAAAATTTAAAAATAAACAATATATTAACGATCAAAATAATTTGAAATATATATATATATATATATTTTATGAATATAATTAAATATTTATATAAATATATATATATATATATTTTTTTTTTATTTTTTTTTTTATATTATCAACTTATTTTTTATAGAAGATGAACCACCTGCATATAATGATATCGTAAATAGCACCAATATCGGTAATCAAAGTTTTTCATTATATCCTGGTACGGTTTCTGAACAGTTTGCCCCTTTTCAAAATCAATATCCAATACCATATCCATATTATAATTCTCATAGTTCCTTTCCTTCATATAATCAATATTATATACCACCTTCAATGCAAAATAATCCTTACCTACCTCAAAATATATTAAAACCAGATCTATTTCAACCCAATCAAAATCAAAATCCTCAAAATCAACTGGTTATGCAATCCATTACACAAAATTATATTCAAAATTATCCAGTGCCAACCGCATCTCAAGGAATGAGTCAACGAACTTCAAATCATAGTAGAAAAGGTAAAAATACCATGAATCCAACCAATTCCTATTATGTACAATAAGGGAGCAACCGACAATACAAAATAATACACCACCTCTTACCTTCATATAATCATCATTAGAACAATTTCAACAACAAATTCAAACTCAGCAACAATCACTACTAATAAATATCAGTATAACAATTTTCATTAATTTGACCGTTCGTCTGTCTATTGGTAAATGTACAGTTACTACTTCCTCTAACCACACCAGATGGACATTTATGTAATTGATTATAATTACAAGATTTTAGAATATATCTTTTTAGATTACCTTTTTCATCTGGAATTTCAACAAACGGCTTTAAATAATCAATATCTACTTGAGTACAAAATCCATTTTTACAAAAATAACTATAATAAAAAGTATCTTTGATTCCCAAAATATCATTTTTTTTTTAAAACATTATTTTTATCATAAGTAGATATCAAACTTGAACTTTCATCATAATCAGTAATATTATCATAAGTATAAATTAAATAATAAGAATAAATAAATTGAATATTTGTAATGATATAAAGAAAATGTATCAGTAATTTATTATACATTTTTTAATATGTATAATAATTTTTGAAATTAATTTTTTATAATAAATTTATTTTAAAAATCATTTAATTTTCTTTTATTAATAAATTTAATATATATTTTTTTTTAATATATAAACCATTATTTAAAAAATATATTTTAAAAGAATTTAATTATATACAATATACTATATAAATTTATTGTAAAAATTTGAAAATAAAATATAATTTTTTATTTGGTTTTATTCTAGGTCAGTATAGAAATTATGTGAGTTGTGAAATTAATAAGAATTTTAATTTAAAAATACTTTATTAAACACTTTATTATTTTAAAATATAATAAATAATTATAATAAAAAAAGGTTTCTTCATTCCTCCATAAAATCAATTAGAAAAACTTTTTAAAACTATTTGAAAACATTTTGAATTATTAAAATTTTAAAAAAAAGTTTAATTGAGTTTTATCATTAAATAGATTATCAAATATTATAAAATAATAATTCTACAAAAATCAATTCTTTATTAGTTTGAAAATATTTATTATTTTATAAGATAATTTAATAAATATAGTATTATATAATGTTATATAATATTATTTTAAAAATTATATTTATAAAATTTTAAAAATATTAATAAAATAGATAAATTCTTTATTAGATATAAATTTTATAAATGAATTCATTATTAAAATAAAAAAATAGAAATTTTTATTTAAATAAATTAAGCATAATGAAAAAAAAAAAAAAAAAAAAAAAAAAAAAAAAATTAATTATCATTATTTACATTTTATAAAAATGATTTTTACTTTTGTATGAATTTAAAAAAAAAATAAATAAATAAATATTAAGGTATAAATATTTAACAATGAGAAATCTTTTTTTTTTTTTTTTATTGATTTTATTATTGGCGTTATAGCATTATTAATTAAAGTTAATGCTTCCAATAGAAAAATATTTGCTAATTATGTTGATGCTAATTGGATGAGTAATATTAAAAATAACACAAAAATTAATCAAATAAATATTCTAGGTACACATGATAGTGGAACTTATAATATTAATAAAGTAACATAAGTTAACGGTCAAACATTTTTATCAAGTATGTTATCTGATGAACTTAAAAAGGTACGATGGGCCAAACTCAAACTTTAGATATTTTAGGACAATTAGAAAGTGGAATTAGGTATTTAGATATTAGATTAGGGTATAATCCAAAAAAATAAAAAAAAAAAAAAAAAAGTGAGCAATTTTATATTACACATAATATATTAAACTGTATTGATGATGTTAGTTTATGTTCAAATAAAAAGGAATATAGTGGTTCTTTCATTTATTAATGTTAATTAATTTTTGTGATAAATTTTTAATGAAGCATAATATAGAGACAATTATTATGCACTTTAAGCTAGAAGATACCGCCAAAAATCTTAAAAATTAAAGAAGTTACTAATTTAATTAATGATATCTTTGACTCATATGGAGATAGAATATATGATTTACTCTATTTTACCGAAGATTCCGATGAAAAAATTTGAAAACAAGAATATGCCAACCCTTGGTGAAGTAAGAGGTAAAATAGTTATTTTTTCAAGATCACACAGCTCCAAATGAATGGTTTATATTAGATTTTCCAACTCCAGATGTTATACGTTCTGTTTATCAATCAAATTTCGATTTATGTCAAAATGATTATAAAGATGAATCGTCTATTAGAGATGAACTTAGAAAAAGAGAACAAGGTATTGATATTGATACATATATTCAAAATATAATTAGAACAAATAATTTTTATGAAGTTGTGAAAAAGGGAATTGATTGTGCTAGTGATCTTGTTGATTGTGCTGAAGAAGCGGTTGATTGAGTTGAAGAAAAAATAGAAAATGCCACAGATTGGGGTTGAAGAAAAAATAGAAGATGGTGTTCATCTAATTAAAGACTTTTTTGGATTAAAACGAAGAGATATCAATGAAGGTAATGATGTAAAAATATGTCTTCAACGAAAAATAATAACTGATGATAATGGTAATAAAGATGATATTGTTAAAACTAATAATAAATGTGTTGAAAATAATTTAAACAAATGGCTCATTATACCAAGTAACGATGGAAAATTCTTTTTAATTATTTCAGTATATGACGGTAAATGTTTAAACTATTCTGATGACAGATTATCTATGCAAAAGTGTAATAAAAATAACAAATATAAAGATTTCATTATTGTATAGAAATAATTCAAACTAAATATAAATTGTATAGAAATAATTCAAACCAAATATGAATTGAATTTTTTTTTCCTCCTTTTAACAAAAGATAATTTTCCTTATGCACAAATTGGAAAAAAAAAAATACAAATTACATCTTTTTCTCCTCAACCTTCAAGTCTAGGATTTAAAAAAAAAAAAAAAAAAAAAAAAAAAAAAAAAAAAAAAAAAAAAAACATAAAAATATAGATATTTCAATTTTATATCATCACTACATGTATTAATTAAATTGAATAATAATTTTAAAAAAAAGTAATTATTATTTCATTTAATAGTATTTTTTTTTTTTTAAAAAAAAAAAAAAATAAAATATATATGAATAAATATATATATATATAATTTTTTTTTCGAAATGATATAATATATAATATATATAATATATATAAAGAAAAGATTATTTTATTTATTTTGAAAAAGAATCAAACAAACGTATAAACCTATTTCAAAATAAAAATAAAAATAAAAATAAAAATAAAAATAAAAATAAAAAAATAAAAAAATAAAAAAAAAAAAAGATAAAATAAAATAAAATAAGAATAAATATAAAAAAAATTAAATAGAAATATTTATTATAATATTTTTACATACATTTTATTTATTTTATTTTATTTAATTTTTCATAAGTTAAATAAATAAATCTAAATATAAATTATAATCTTAATAAATAGAAATTGATAAAAATGTAAATGAAATCATAAATATATTCAATTAAGTGAACATGAATTATTTAAAAAAAAAAAAAAATTTGAAAAAGTTTAGAACGATACCAATTAAGATATTTTATTTAAAAAGTATAAATGGCCAAAAGTGTATTGAAGATAAAACAAAAAGTTTATTAAATCTATTATATCAAATAAAAATTAACATACTGCAAATAGACAGAGTAGAATATTATAATGTTGAATTATATAGGACAAAATATTAATCAGAAAATGAAAGAAATTACAATAGTCGGTATTCATACAAAAGATAAAAAAAAAACAAAAAAGATTATTTGATAGAAATGCAGGTACTAAAAGATAAAAGTATGCTAATTGAATATCATAATTCAAAAATATTCCAAATTTTTTTTTTTTTTTTTTTTTTTTTTTTTGAAAAAGGAAAACATATAAATACTAATTGAAAAAAAGTATATTCAATTAATATTTTTATGTCTTATTTATTTTCATCCGGTTGTAAAAAAAAAAAAAAAAAAAAAAAAAAAAAAAAAAAAAAAAGATACAAAAAAAAATTTTTTTTCATATTTTATACATAAACCAAAGTGATATTAAAAACTCTGTGTGTCTCAATCAATATTATATTTTATGTAGAATTACTTTTTTTTTTTTTAGACTTAGAGAATAACTTTATTTAATTTATAATAATAATAAAATTACATGATTTTGAAGAAAAATAAAAATAATAAAATACATAAAATAAAATATTATATATTATTATAATTATAAAAGTGCGTTAGAAGCAATAGCCTCTAACTTCTCCCACTCCTCGATAATAACACCAAGTCCATTATTAGGAGTAATAATATCAGTATTAGTGTTATCAATCGAATCTGTATCTGGAGGTGAAAATCCATGCCTTATCATTTCAACGTCGACGCTCTCGGCAACGGCAGATTCAATGGAATACCATTTCATCATTAATCTAAAAGATCGACAAATTAATGGTATTACGTTTGTCAAAAACTCCGCAATCCCTACAAAATACGGAACAATCGACGAAGTTGAACTTTGTTTAAAAATATTGTCAACTAATTGTCTTTGTTCCCCATCGTTAACTTTAATTTTTGAATATATTGAACGCCCACCAAGAAGTGCACTCAATATATAATAATAAATATTATTATCATAATCCTTTTCTGAATCTAAAGAAACATCCAAGGATTCTTGTTTCAATTATCATTGCAAACTTCAAAAAGAGATCATCTGGAAATGGTAAAGATTTATTTCTGTAATTTTCCAATTCTTTACAGGCAAAGATCCAGTGAGAAAAGCTAGATACACTAACACCACAACATGGGCAGCATTTAGGGCAATCTTCTGAGACTATTTTTTTCTTTTAATGGAAATACTAATGTCAAATTTAAAACCACACCTAATTCGAGAAATTCAAAAGAATCCCAATTGATACTTAGGATATTAAAATGTTAAGTTTCTGATTTCTGAAATAAATCCAAAATCATTCTTCTTGTAAATAATTAATTGCTTTTTTTTTTTTTTTTTTTTAGCTTTTGAGGGTTTGAAGACATTCTCTTTCCCAATAAAACTTTTTTAATTTCACTTGTTTTCTTACCATTTAATTTCTTATCCAAAGTCCTTGATTCTTTAATCCATGAGTAATGTGACATAGTAGGAATATTATGAGTGAGATGATTAATAATACATGATGTGTTTTTTTTTTCCATTTTCTAATGCAGCGTAATTGAGATATAGCACAGACAGCTGAAAGAGGAGGTATTCTCAATTCACAAGTAATAATCACGGAGAATAACATAAGAATGACGAGATTTAAATCCATAACTCCGATGAAGTCCTCTATTAATAATTTTTTTGAGCTTTAGTGCATCTGCTCTTATTTGAACCGAAGAGAGGCGCATAATATATAACAAGGCTATGAATAAACGAAATTAAAACATATTTCTTCAATGGGAGAGGAACAGATTTATTAATAAGAAATCGAAAGTACAAATTTAACTTGACATTTAAATTACTGTTTAATTTGGATTGTATAGGTTTCAGCGATAAAGATTCATCAAAAGGAATACCAAGATAGGTATAGTTGTCAGTTTTAGGTAATTTTTTACTACCAATAAAGAAAGATGGATATTCATAGTTTATCGGTTTAACAAAGTTAATCGGTTTTACAACAAGAGTAGCACACTTATTAATTCCAAAAGTCATTTCATTTTTAATAGCATATTCATGAACTTTATTCAAAATTTTCTTAAGAGCTTGTTTAGATGGAGAAACTAAAACAATATCATCCGCAAAAAGTCCACCACAACAATATTGAGAATCTAAATATACACCATACTTATCACAATTATCCAGTACATCATTAATGAACAAATTGAATAAAATAGGAGATAGAGGGCATCCTTGTCTAACACCCCGATTAATCGAAAATTCTTCTGAAAGATTACCATTAAAAAAAGCACGAGCTTTAGAAGATAGATAAAGATTCTTTAAAAACAGATGACATTTATCTCTAATTCCTAAGTTATATAATTTGGTCAAAATATTAAAGATAGGAACTGAATCATAGGCTTTTTTAAGATCGAGAAAAGTAAGATAAGTAAAATTTCCTTGAAATTTTCTTCTTTAACATATCTCTCTAATTGAAATATATAAACTTATGCATTCTTCTTTATTTCTAAATCCAAATTGTTCAGGTCTAACAAATTTATGTTCAAGGGCATATTTAGCAATTCTATTAGTAACAATCTTTGAAATAATTTTTAAGCCAACATTAATAAGAGAAATACCACGATAATTATTACAATCCGAAAGATCTCCTTTTTTTGGAATTAATATTATAGAAGCCGAATTCCACTCTTCAGGGAAGTCACCATCCCAGATTTTGTTAAATAATAAAAGTAAACATTTAGCACACTTAGAGTAGTGATCATCTGAAGAATCATCTTGATTATCGGATAAATCAGATTTACTTCTGAAGTATAATAATTAATTTTGATTTCGCAATGTTAATCCTAATTTTAAGAAACAATATTATGATCTTCATTGGTTGCGCTAGCCCTGCTGGCCTGTCTTACTGTTTCTTCAGAATTGACGCACGAATTTAACTTGACGTTTAAATTAAAAGATTCATCAAAAGGAATACCAAGATAAGTATAGTTGTCAGTTTTAGGTAATTTATTACTACCAATAAAGAAAGATGGATCTTCATAATTCGTTATCCTTTTTAAAATCAGTAAAAGTTAATAGCGAAAATTTTTAAAAAAAAAGAAATAAAATAAAAATTAAAAAAAAAAAAAAAAAAAAAAAAAAACTTTAATACAAAAATCAACATTAAAACAAAAAACATATTATAAAATAAATATATAATATTTTATTTTTTACTTTCTTTTATTTTCTTTTATTTTTATTTTTTTTTATATAATATTTTTATATAATATTTTTATATAATATTTTTATATAATATTTTATATATTATATTTTATATATTTTAAAATTTATTAATTTTATTCATTTATTTTCTTTTTTTTTAAAAAAATTTTTCTTTTCTTTTTTTTTTTTTTAAGCATTATAAAAAAAAAAAAAAAAAAAAAAATTTTAAAAATAAAAAAATAGATATATATTTATATTTATATTATTTTTTTTTCATTTCTAATCCTTTTTTTTTTTTTTCTTTTCTTATATATTTGTAAAGAAAAAAAAAAAAAAAAAAGGAAATAAAAAATATATTAAAAATTAATAATAATAATATTTAATTATATTATAATATTTTTTTGAAAAAGTAAAATAAATAAAAAAGAAAAAATAAATCTGTGAAAAATATAAAGAAAAAGAATAAAAAATTATATTAAAAAATAATAACTTAAAAATTAAAAAAAAATATATTTTCATCCTTCTATAAAGCTAAATGATGGGTTTTTTTATTTATTTTTTTTATATAAAATAATTAAAAGAAATTTAATATAATATATAGCATTAATAATTATAATATTGGTTTTATATATTATATAAAATATATATTACATATATATTATATTAATTTTTTTCTTTTCTTTTCTTTTATTTTCTTAATATTCCCAAAACATTCTCTCTTTAATTTTTTCAATTTTCATTTTTATTATTATTCATTTTATTTTTTACTTTCTTTTTTCTTTTTCTTTTTTTTTTTTTTCTGATTTATTTCAGAGTAATCATATTAATTATTTCTTTTTTTATATATATTATTATTATAATTTTGATTTGATGATTTATAATACTTTATATTATTTATTTAATTATGTAATTTATTTACAGAGACCGTACTTTGGTTGACATCCACTTTTACAGTAGTCACTGGACTTACCACAGTAACCGTACTTACTGCAGCAGTAACCCTTCTTGGCACAGGCACCATACTTTGGACCACATCTGCCAGAGACAGTAGAAATTGGAACCTTGGAAGTGGTAGAAGACTTCTTAGAGGAGGTCTTAGTAGTCTTCTTGGTAGAAGTCTTCTTGGTAGAAGTCTTCTTGGTGGAAGTCTTCTTGGTGGAAGACTTCTTGGTGGAAGACTTCTTGGTGGAAGACTTCTTGGTGGAAGACTTCTTGGTAGTGGTCTTCTTGGTGGAAGACTTCTTAGTGCTTGACTTTACAGCGTCACAAGCACCGAATTCACTTTGACATCCCTTACCACAGTAGTCACTGGACTTACCACAGTAACCGTACTTACTGCAGCAGTAACCCTTCTTGGCACAGGCACCGTACTTTGGACCACATCTGTCAGAAACAGTAGAAGTTGGAATCTTCCTAGAAGAAGTAACATTAACCTTCTTAGTGGTAGTAGTAGACTTCTTAGTAGTAGTCTTCTTAGTAGTAGTTTTCTTAGTAGAAGATTTCTTAGTAGTAGTCTTCTTAGTAGAAGACTTAGTTGTAGTCTTCTTGGTAGTAGTGCTCTTATCTTCATCACAAACACCAAATTCACTTTGACATCCCTTACCACAGTAATCCTTGGACTTACCACAGTAACCGTACTTACTGCAGCAGTAACCCTTCTTGGCACAGGCACCGTACTTTGGACCACATCTGCCAGAAACAGTAGAAGTTGGAATCTTCCTAGAAGAAGTAACATTAACCTTCTTAGTGGTAGTAGTAGACTTCTTAGTAGTAGACTTCTTAGTAGAAGACTTCTTAGTAGTAGTCTTCTTGGTAGAAGACTTCTTAGTAGTAGTTTTCTTGGTAGATGACTTCTTAGTAGTGGTAGTAGTAGTAGTGGTTGACTTCTTAGTAGTAGTGGTAGTAGTAGTAGTTGGCTTCTTAGAAGTAGTAGTGGTAGTAGTAGTAGTTGGCTTCTTAGAAGTAGTTGTGGTAGTGGTAGTAGTAGTAGTTGGCTTCTTAGAAGTAGTAGTAGTGGTAGTAGTAGTAGTAGTGGTAGTTGGCTTCTTAGAAGTAGTGGTAGTAGTAGTAGTGGTAGTGGTGGTAGTTGGCTTCTTAGAAGTAGTAGTAGTGGTAGTGGTAGTGGTGGTAGTTGGCTTCTTAGAAGTAGTAGTAGTAGTAGTAGTGGTAGTGGTGGTAGTTGGCTTCTTAGAAGTGGTGGTAGTAGTAGTGGTAGTTGGCTTCTTAGAAGTGGTGGTAGTAGTAGTGGTAGTTGACTTCTTAGAAGTAGTGGTAGTAGTAGTGGTAGTAGACTTTTTTGAGGTAGAAGATTTCTTAGAAGTGGTGGTGGATTTCTTAGTAGTAGCGTAAGTACCACAATGACTTTCTACATCACCTAAATATTGGTTAATTCTCTTTTCATAACTCTTAATTTTTTCAGCACCCATGGCCTTACAACTAGAAATGGAACCAATACCATCCTTAAATATTTTTTGACAATTATCATTCTTATATATTTGACAAACAATGGTATAATCAATATTATTCATATCAATGTTAAGTAAAGCTGATACTGGACAACCTTTGTATTCCATAGCAAGACCACACATAATTTGATCAAAGTCAAGTGCCTTGACACTTAAGACTGATGCAAATAAAGTAACAAATAATGTAAAGAACTTCATCTTAAATTAAATATTTTTTTTTGTAAAATATATTATTATTTTATCCGATAAATATATCTTAAATTTTTATTTTATAGCTTAGTATTATATAATAAATTATTATATAATTCTAATTGTCTATATTATTTTTTTTTTAATTTTTTATTTTTTTTTTTTATTATATTATTTTTTTTAAATTTATATAACTAATTATATAAAAAAACTAAAAATAAAATAATTGCAGAAAAAAAAAATAAAGAAAAATTAATAGTATTTATATAAAATTTTATTTATATTTAATTATAACAATTATCTATATATGTATAAATACTTTTTTTTTCTCTCTCTTTTATTTTTTTTATTATTGTTATTGTTATTATTATTGTTGTTATTTATTATTATTATTATTATTATTATTATTTATTATTATTAATTAATAATAATATATATATAATTCATAGTATTAATATTAAGCAATAAATTTATATATTATAATATATGTATAGTAATATATGTCAAGAGAATAATAGCCATAATACATTAATTCATTAATATAAAAAATGGAGAATGAATTAAATATATATAAATTAATATTTTCTTCGTAATATAGTAGAATATATAAATGAACTATTTATATATTATATATAAAAATATTTATTAAATTTATTTAATTACATATTTAACTATTTATTTATTTAATATTTATTTATTTATATATTTATTATTTATTTATTTAATATTTATTTATTTATTTATTATTTATTTATTTTTATTTATTTATTTTTATTTATTTATTTTCGAAACTTTTTTTATATATTATTCTGTATAATTTAATTATAATATAAATTTTATCTCCAAACAAAAAATGTAAATTTCATATATTAGTTAAGTATTGTAAAAATTTTTAATTTCTTAAAGTTAAAAAAAATTAAATTATATTATTGTTTTAGGTTTTATTAATTAGTTATTAATTAATAATAACAAAAAAAATATGAAGGTTACACACATAGAAAGAATAAAAATTATTTAGTTTGTTCATTTATTTATCTATTTAAAATAAATAAATGGATAGCTAGATAATTTAATTTATTTTGTATATTATTAGGAATTAAAGATAAAATAAAGAAAAAAGTTTGAACACAAACAAATATATAAATTAACAATCTCTATTGTACTTATATTAAATTGTATTAGAGTAATCCATCAGTATATATTAAATAGTATTTAAATAATTATAAATTTTAATGGTTAATAATTTCTTTTTTTACTATCCATAAACTTTTAGATACATTTTTTTTTTTAATATATTAGACATAATTTTGTAAAAAAAAAAAAAAAAAAAATTTATTAATTCAAATTATTTTAATTAAAAAAAAAGTAAATAATTGAATAATAAATAATAAATAATAAATAATAAATAATAAATAATAAATAAGAAATAAGAAATAAGAAATAAGAAATAAGAAATAAGAAATAATAAATAATAAATAATTGAATAATAAATAATTGAATAATAAATAATAAAAAAAGAGTATTGATTAATAAATAATAAATAATAAATAATAAAGAGTATTGATTAATAAATAATAATGAAATAATAAATATTATACAATATTCCATAATTAATTAATTAATTAATTATTATTATAATAAATTACACAAATACAATTTAAAATAAAATATATAATACTGTAATTTACAATATTAAAATACTTCACAAAATATAAATATATAAATTAGTATAAAATATATAAATATAAATATATAAATTAATATAAAATAAATACAAAATATATATATATAAAATAAATAAATATAAAATTTATATATAAAATGTATATAAAGATATATTTATTAATATGTATATATATTTACATATTAATAAATATAAAATAAATTAGATAATTAATAAAAAATTAATATATCTAAATGTTCATCTTTTTTTTTCTTTTTTTCTTTTTTTCTTTTTTCGTCTTTTTTTTTTTTTTGTATTTCGAATTTTGAACATTAATATTCAGTTATTTATTTATTTATTATTCAATTATTTATTTATTATTCAATTATTTATTTATTTATATAAATCAATTGTTTATTTATTTATTTAATTTATTTAATTTTTATTTATTTATTATACAATTATATATTATTCAATTATTTATTTATTTATTTATTATTTATTTATTATTTATTTAATATAATTGTTGTTGGTATTTGTAATTTATATTTATTTACTAAATAAATAAAAGTTAAATATATTAATAATGATTGTTGGAATTGTTTTTTTTTTATTTTTAGTGAATTAAAAACATGAAATGCATGCTTCTATAGAATGAGTAATGTTTATAGGGATTAAAAATAAATAAATAAATAAAATAAAAGATTTAAAAAAAAAAAATTTCTTTATTATTTTCTATTATAAGACAAAGAAGAAAATATTAAAATTCATACATTCATTTTATTAATTCAAAAATAAATAAATATATAAATATAAAATAAATAAATATATAAATTCAAGTTGATTGATATAAAACAAATATGTTAAGTAAACATATTTGTATATTTGAATATTTGTATATTCAGTTATTACAATAATTTATATTATTATATATTTTATATTATTATTTATATTTTATATTATTTATATTTTATATTATTTATATTTTATATTATTTATATTCCTTATATATATTTCTTAAATATTAAATTATACTTCTCATTTTAAATTATTAAAGTTTATAATTATTAAAGTATATATAATTAATATAATAGTTTATATTATATATTATTATATATTTTTCATATTAAAATATTATTATTTATTTATATATATATTATATTTATATATATATTTATAATTATATATTAATACTTTACAGTATAATTAATATTAATTAGTAGAAATAATATTGTTAATTATAAAAATAAATAAAATATTAATAAAAATTATTAATAACTCAAATACACTTATTAAACCAACTACAACATAAAGAATATCACATTATGATTAAGGTAACGTGATCATACCACCAAGTGGAAAATTTTTATAGAAATAATAAAAAATAATAATAAATAATAAAAAATAATAATAAATAATAATAAATTATAATAAATAATAAATAATTAATAGCAATAACAAATAATAAAGAATATATTATAATGAATAACAAGTAATAATTATAATAAATAATAAAAATAATTTAATAATAAATAAATAATAATAAATAATAATAAATAATAAATAATTGAATAATCGAAATTAATAAAATATGAATAAATTTACCAATTAATAAATTTATATTTATATTTTTAATTCTTAATAATGTTTAATACTTGATTTTTGTATAATATAAATTTTTTTTTTTTTTTTTTACAGCCGCTATAATTACAAACTTTAAACTTTATTTACTTATTCAATTAGTAATGACATGAATATTTTGTATATTACAAAAAAAAAAAAAAAAAAAAAAAAAAAAAAAAAAAAAAAAAAAAAAAAACACGGAATTAATAAAAAAAAAAAAAAATTAAATATTATTTGTCCAGTTGAAACATACTAATATTTTTTAAATAGTAATGTGAAATAATAAAAAGTAATCTATTTAAAATAAAGTGTATAAATTAATTCAGAAAAAAAAAGTTCATAGGTAAACGAAACCTCCTCCCCCTCCCAAGATTATTAAGACGTCGGGTTTAAAAGGGAAATTCATAATTCCAGATTAGGGTTTGAATTGACTATCTGAAAAGAAAGAAATGATGGTTCTCTTCTTCAAGAAAGCATTAAGTTAAAAAGAATTTTGGATTTAATCATACTATTTATAAAATATTTTTAAATAAATGTTTAATATTTTCTTTATTTAAATAATTTTTGATTCATAATAATATTTATCTTTTATAAATTAATATAATAAAATTTTTCTAAATTTTATTTTTATTTTTATTATTATTTTTATTTTTATATACTTTTTTTTTTTTTATTAAGATATTTATAAATACTTTTATATTAATATATATATATTTTTTTGTTTGTATAATGAATTAACTTTAATAATTAATTATACATATATATACATTATTTATAAATATATAAATAGGTATATACAAATATTAATATTTTTATTTTATTTTTTTTTTTAGTATGAACTTTATAAAGTTTTATATATATATAATGATCTTAATTTAAATTATGAATTGTCTTTTTTTTTTTTTTTTTTTTATTTTTTAAATTTCTTTAATATATATATTTTCTTTCTATTATAAATATATAATATATCATTAATTATTATATTCTTGATTGTAACTTTTTTTTTTTTTTTCTAATTTTTTTAAGCTTTTTAAATATATATTTTCTTCTTATTTTTATTTCTATTTTTTTTTTTTTTTTTTTTTATAAATTATTTCAAGATTTTTTTAAAAAAAAAAGAAAAAAAAATTTTAAAAACAGACACCATAGTCTTCTTGACATCCATAGCCACAGTGTTCTGGACTATCATCACAGTAACCATATTCACTACAACAAAGATTGTCACCACAAACAGTTCCAAATTCTTCTCCACATCTACCATCAGTAGAAATTGGTTTTTCGTTGGTAGTAGGAATTACTTTTTTAGTGGTGGTAACTTCATCAACTGTTCTATCACTATCACAAATACCATAACCAACTTGACATCCATAACCACAGTGTGCTGGACTATCATCACAGTAACCATATTCACTACAACAAAGATTGTCACCACAAACAGTTCCAAATTCTTTTCCACATCTACCATCAGTAGAAATTGGATTTTTGTTGATAGTAGGAATTACTTTTCTAGTGGTGGTAACTTCATCAATTGTTCTATCACTGTCACAAATACCATAGCCAATTTGGCATCCATAGCCACAGTGTGCTGGACTATCATCACAGTAACCATATTTACTACAACAAAGGTTGTCACCACAAACAGTTCCAAATTCTTCTCCACATCTACCATCAGTAGAAATTGGTTTTTCGTTGGTAGTAGGAATAACTTTTTTAGTGGTGGTAACTTCATCAACTGTTCTATCACTATCACAAATACCATAGCCAACTTGACATCCATAACCACAGTGTGCTGGACTGTCATCACAGTAACCATATTCACTACAACAAAGATTGTCACCACAAACAGTTCCAAATTCTTTTCCACATCTACCATCAGTAGAAATTGGATTTTTGTTGATAGTAGGAATAACTTTTTTAGTGGTGGTAACTTCATCAACTGTTCTATCACTGTCACAAATACCATAACCAACTTGACATCCATAACCACAGTGTGCCGGACTATCATCACAGTAACCATATTCACTACAGCAAAGGTTATCACCACAAACAGTTCCAAATTCTTCTCCACATCTACCATCAGTAGAAATTGGTTTACTGATGATTGTAGGAGTTGTTGGCTTCTCAGAAGTAGTCGTAGTGGTAGTAGTAGTAGTTGGTTTCTTAGAAGTAGTGGTAGTAGTGGTAGTAGTGGTGGTGGTAGTTGTAGTAGTTGATTTCTTAGAAGTAGTAGTAGTAGTAGTAGTAGTTGGTTTCTTAGAAGTAGTAGTGGTAGTAGTAGTAGTAGTGGTGGTGGTGGTAGTAGTGGTAGTAGTGGTAGTAGTGGTAGTAGTTGGTTTCTTAGAAGTAGTAGTAGTAGTAGTAGTGGTAGTAGTTGGTTTCTTAGAAGTAGTAGTAGTAGTAGTAGTGGTAGTAGTTGGTTTCTTAGAAGTAGTAGTAGTAGTGGTAGTTGTGGTAGTCTTTTTTGGAGTAGTTACTACCTTTTTTGGAGTGGTAGTAGTAGTGGTGGTGGTAGTCTTTTTTGGAGTAGTTACTACCTTTTTTGGAGTGGTAGTAGTAGTGGTGGTAGTAGTCTTTTTTGAAGTAGTTACCACCTTTTTTGAAGTGGTAGTGGTAGTAGTCATTTTTTTAGGTGTAGTTTGTTTCGGAGTAGTTTTTTTAGGTGTAGTTTGTTTAGGTGTAGTTTTTTTAGGTGTAGTTTGTTTAGGTGTAGTTTTTTTTGGAGTAGTTTGTTTAGGTGTAGTTTTTTTTGGAGTAGTTTGTTTAGGTGTAGTTTTTTTTAGAGTTGTTTGTTTTGGAGTAGTTTTTTTTGGTGTAGTTTTTTTTGGAGTTGTTTTTTTTGGTGTAGTTTTTTTAGAAGTGGTACTTGTTTTCTTTTTAGTTGTGGTAGAACCACATTTTTCTTCAAGATCTTCCATATATAAACTAATCATACTCTGATAGAACTGAATAGTTTCTTCATCTAATAATCTACATTTTGAATATTCTGTAATACCATTTTGATAAATACGTTGACAAACTTTGTTATTGTAACCATTACAAAGAACTTTTTCATTTTCTATATTTAATTTAATGGAATAAGCTGGACAACCATTACGTTCAATTTGTTCTAAACAATCACTTAGTTTCCTTTCCTCATCACTTATTTCACCTAGAGCGGTTATAGCAATAAATAAAGTTGAAAGAATCTTACTGAATCTCATTTCGATTTTTTTTTTTTTTTTTTATAAAAATGAAATTTAATTCTTAGAAATGATAGTTATTGATATTATGTTCTGTTTTCTTATTTTTTTTTTTTTTATTTTAAAAAAAAAATAATAATAAATTTAAGTTTATTAAATATTTCCAGATTTGATATATATATATATATAGATATATAATATATATATATTTTTTTTATTTTTTTTTTTAAAAAAAATTAAAATTTTTTGAATATTTATTCCTTTTATATGTCTTTTTTTTTTTTTTCATCATTATTTTTATAATTATTTTTCAATACAAAAATTAATTTTTTTTATTTGAAAAATAAACATTCTAACAGAAATTAAAAAGAAAAAAAAAATAAAGTATTTCTATAAATGGATAACTTATAATAAAACTGTATATATCTATATAGATTATACATAAAAAAAGAAAAAAAGAAACAAGGAATATTCTATAAACATATTCTTTTTAGTTTCCAATTTTGTTTAAATTATGTAACTTTAAATATATAATTTTTATTTAATTTATTATTTATTTATTATTTATTTATTATTTATTTATTTATTATTTATTTATTTATTTATTATTTATTTATTATTTATTTATTTATTATTTATTTATTATTATGAATTTGAATTGTCAATCACTTTGTATATATAGAAATTATTCTTTTTAAAACTTCTTTAATTCTTTTATAATCTATTTATATATATAATTTATAATTTATAATATATAATATATAATATAATATATAATATTTACATATTTACATTTTCTAAATTATTTTTTTTTTTTTTTAGAATCAAAAATTAATATATTGACGTTAAAGACATCATTGTATACATATATTAAAGTTAAATTCTAATTAATAATAAAATTCATTATTTAAAAAAAAATAGAAAATAGAAAATCAAACAAAAATTGGATTATTTCATTAATAAGAAAAAAGAAATAATTATTAAGAAATATTAATAATTAATAATTAATAGGAAATTAGATATTGATTATAATAAAAAAAAAAAAAAAAAGAATTAAATATTAAATATTAAATAAAAAATATTTAATAATAAATAATAAATATAAAAACATTAAATATAAAAAATTAAATACTATATTTAATAAAAAAAAAAAAAAAAAGAATTAAATATTAAATATTAAATAAAAAATATTTAATAATAAATAATTAATAATTAATAATAGATAATAAATAATAATAAATAAATAATAGATATTAAATAATAAAATAAATTTTAATATTAAATATAAGTTTAGTAATAGTGATATAATATTCAATTCAAGAATAATATTTAATAATAAGAAGCAATTATTACACTATTAAATAGTCTAATAAAACTCTTTTTTTTTTTTACTTAATCTATAAAAAAAAAAAAAAAAAATACATTTTTTTTCACTTGACAATTGTGATCACTTTAATAAAGCATTTTTATCATACCAATTTGAGTTTAGACAGTTCCTGGACCTAAGGACTTTTGTGTTCTAAATTTTTATTTGGTTAGTTTTCAATTTAAAAAAAAAAAAAAAAAAAAAAAAAAAAAAAAAATATATATATATATATATATATAATAAACATGTTATAAATATAGTAATAAAAAAATTTTTTTAATAATTAATAAAACAAAATCTTTAATGTACGAAAAATTTTAAAGTATTAAAAGTCTACAATAACCTATTTTAGATATATATATAGCATAATAATCATATTAAACAATAATAATAATAATTTTGATTAATAGTATCTACCTATGAAATTATAATTATAATAAAAAAAAACTAAAAAGAAGAAGAAAAAGATAAAAAATATCATTATATTTATTTATCTATTTATCTATAGTCTTAAATATTATTACTCTTTTAATATTTTATATATATAACCTTTATTTCATTATTGAATTTTGATAAAAATAAAATTTGATTTTACTTTTTACAATATATTACTATTAAATTCTACAAAAAATCTCTATCGCATTTATTATTACTATATATTTAATAAATAATAGGAAAAAAAAAATTTTTTTTATTTAGTATTTCCTTTATATATAATGATTCATACATAAGAGAAAAAATAACAATTTTAATAACAATTGTTTTTTATAAAATAATAATAATAATAAAAAAAGTTAAAAAATAGAAATAATGCTAATTAATAATTAGCACATATCTATTAGTAATAATGCTTTCTAATGTTTATTTAAATATTCAAATATTTTCAATGATTATTATTTATTATTACAAGTAGATAGATTTGAAAAGATCTTTTTTTTTTTTTTTACCATAAAATAATTCTACAAATATATATATATAAATATTCAAATATTAAAAAAGGCTTCTTTTTTAAGTAGTATAATTCTGAATAGTACTAGAAAAAGTTAAAAAAAAAAAAAAAAAAAAAAAAAAACTTTTTTAAAATTAAAAATAAAATTTAAATTAAAAGTTGTGTTTAAATTTTGATTTTAATTTAAATTTTTTATAATTAATTCAGAAATCTTAAAATGGTTTGATTATAAAATGTGTGGTACAATTTTTCTAATAAAAAAAAAATTTTTTTTTTTTGGTATTTATTTATTATACATACTATAATTATACATAAAATTATATATCATCATCATCATCATATCATCATATTTTACGAAATCTTTTTTTTTTTTTTTTTCCTTAAAAAAAAATTATTTATTATTACTAAATATGTATCGATTCATTCTTTGTGTTTCTTTTTTTTTTTTTTACAACTTTCAAAATTGTACTACAAAAATGGTTAAATTCTTTAATTATACATTTTAATTTATTATTTTAACAAATATGTATTTCTATCTTGTACAAGAATGAAATATCTTAAAATATAAATTACTTAATTATAACTTTAAATATATTATGAAAATATATTATATACTATAATTTTTTTTTTATTTACTTTAAAAAATATAGATAGTACATACTTTATTTTTGGTAAAAATTACTATAGAAATTGTTTCTATTTTAATTTTTAATTATTAATTTAATAATAAAAACTTTTTTTTTTTTATTTTTAGTTTTACTTTATTATTTTTACTTACAAATATATAATTAAAAATATTAGTATATCAATAGTGATATCTATATTTATTTATTTATTTTTTTTTTAAAATAAAATGAAAATAAGTAAATATAATACTATTTGTTAATTTAATATTTTTCTAATTTTTTTCTTTTAATCTTTAATTCAAGAGAGTACACGAATAAGGAAATCACATTAGTAATATCTGCCCAAAGAAAAATAATTATACAGTTTTTGCTATGATAATAGTTATCACTCTTCCAATAAATATATTTAATTTCTTTGACTCCATAGTACATTGGAAAGGCTTTTCCAATTTTAAAAAAAGTCATGTTGAATATCAATGTCCACAAGACCACTACTAGAGAGTAATTGTAAAAACGTAAAAGTAACAACAATAAAATAAAAAAAAAATGAAAGGAAGAAATTGAATTAATAAATTATTAATCCTAAGTCCACTTTAAAAGAGAAGAATATTACAAACCCAAGGAAAGCCCAGTAACCTTTTTGAATTTCAAATTTATCTCCATAGAAGAACGGTGTTACCGAAAAAATTATATCAATAAGAGTTGTAATAGTACTACAGAAAATTTTTTTAGCAATTACAATATCTTAAGAATTGGATGCTTAGTATTCTTTTTAAGAAGCCAATATTTTTCATATTGGAAATGATAGTAAGAGATAACAGAAGTAGCAATGGTAACAATGCAAAGAATTGATAAGAAAATAACAGTAATAAAACTTCGACCGAAACCAGAAATTGGATGAATATTAATATCTTTGTACTTAATACCATTCATAAGAAGCAAAGAATTAAATTTACCTTGATTATTTAAATTTCTTAACTAATATGTGGAATCTCTTTCCGTAATATTAAAGACTTTCTTAGTTTACTTGATAGTCGTAAAGCTTCTAACTTCATCATAAATAAATTCGACATTAACCAGAACTTAAGAATATTTATTAATGGCGTTTAAGTTCATAAAAATTGCCAGAAGTGAAATTTTTCTGGAATGTAAAGAGTAGTTCAATAATCATGACTTTCAATCCTATCTAAAACATTTGTCTATCCCTTTTAATTAAAGTAAAACGACTATCTTTACCATCAAATAAACTGTAATAATTACCAATATTTATTTTTTTATTCATTCCCATTTCAGTACAATTGAAGTATAACAACCTTTATCATTATTGACAATAATATAATTTAATTCCATGACTTTTTTAATTGGATTCCAGATCCCTCCAATATAAAAGATACTTATTATTAATGGGATGAGAGTAATAATAATACCGAATAATATTTTTTTTCCTTTTTTTGATTAATTTGATAAAATTTTCCATCATCAATAATAATAAATGGATAACCGTTTTCTGAAGGATCGATTTTGTCATACATGATCATTTATAGGTTAGACATTTATTAATTACTAATATGTCAAATTTTAAATTTTTTCTGATATAAAAGCATAGAAATTAAGTTTATTTTATTTTCAAGATAAGATTTTTATTACTTTTATTTAATTATCTATTTCTTTATTCATATTTATTTATTATTTATTATTATTATTTATTATTTATTTATTATTATTATTATTATTATTATTGTAAATTAATATTTAGTATTGTTATTACTTAGAATAATTTCAATTTATGTTTTTTTTTATGTAATAATTAAATATTAAATATTATATAATAAATCGTAAATTTTGGACACATTTAATAATATATTCTGAGCTTAACTAGGATAGAACTTATGTGTATATCAAATCCTTAATGTGAAATTTCTTTTATTTCATTAATATCATTGTTAATTTTTGATATTTATTAATGAAATAAAAGAATTTTTCACGTTAAACTTTTTATACTTTATAAAAAAAAATATTTATGTTTTTTTCATATTTTTTTTTTTTTTTTTTATTTTTGAAATATAATATTTTTAATATTGTATTATTTTTATTTTGTTTTATTATATTTTATTGTTTATCTTCATTTTTTTTTTTTTTACTTTTTTACTAAATAATACTAATAATTTAATAGTACCATTAATACATTAATATAAAACTAACAATATTTAATATATATATATATCATATTATTTCTTAATGTTACAGTTTAATATTTCATTATTTAATATTAAAAGGGTTAGGACTTTGAGTAAAAAAAGTTTAAAGTTATAACATATTATGTTTAATAAATTAAAGTTAAATTTTTTTTTTTTTTTTTTTTTTTTTTTAAAAAAAAAAAAAAAAAAAGCAATTTTTAAAAATTTTCATATGAAAATTATTTGATAAAAAGTTTAATAAAAAATAAAAAATATAATATGAAAAGAAAAATATTTATATTAACATGTTAAATTTTAAATTAAAAAAAAAAAAAAAAAAAAAAAAAAAAAAGGAATAATATTTATTAAATTTAAAAAAGCATCAACAAAACAAAAACAACAGATTCATACTATATAATACTTTATGCATATTAAAGAAATTTATATAATTTACCATCAGTAAAATATTTATATATAAAAAATAAATTTAAAGCAAAATAAAAAGGATATCCTATTAATTATAAAAATATCAAAATATACATTTATATAAAAAATATTTTATAAATTATAATTAAATATAATTATATATATATAATCTCGTTTCATCAAAAAAATTTTATATATTATAATTTTTCAAAAAATAAAAAAATTTTCAGATCAATTATTACCAATAGATATTATTTATTTCTAGTCAAAAAAAAAAAAATAAATAAAAAAAAAAAATAGATATTATTATTAATTAAATTGTAAACTAATAAATAACCTCGTTTTTTAAATATGACTTATAATACTATTAAATTTTTTTCATTAAATATAATTGGGGAATATTTCATATTATTAATAAATAAATTAATAATTTAAAAAGAAAAAAATAGTATCCAATAATATATATATATATATAGTAATTATAAATAATAGCTAAGATAAAGTTATATATATATATATATATATATATATATTTTTTTTTTTTTTTAAGTTACTTTCATTGAATTTTAATTGTTATTCACCGAAAGTATATGCTATCAATGATTGTACTATAAAAGTAATATATATAATTTAGTTTTGTTCCTTTTATATTATATTTAAATATATATTATTGAAAAATAAAAATTAAAAATAAAAATTATAGAAATAAAAAAATATATATTGAGGTGCTAGAGATAAAACGTTGAGTTTACAGTTGTAAAAGCAGAATTTCTTATAAAATGACTTAAAAAATTATGTTATTTTTTTAATTTTTTTTTTTTTTTTTTTTTATTTTTTTTTTTTAATATATTATTTCCTTCATTTGACACATTGTACCATTACCATCAATATTTTTTACAAAAATATTATTATATTATACTCATATCAAGATATAAATATGCATATATATATTTTTTATTAATTAAATTTACTTTTAAATTTTATTAATAGAAAAAAAAAAAAAATGAATAATTTAATTTATATTTTCTATTTATTTATTTATTTATGAAACAATATGTATTATTTTTAATACTTATGGTTGAGATTTTTTTTTTTTTTAATGATGAACTATAATTATAAAAAAATAAAAAAAAAAAAGAGTTTATTATAGATATATATTTTTTATAAAAACTATTATTAGTATGATTATTATTATTATTATTAGTTTATCATTTGTAAAAAAAAAAAATAAACTTTTTTTTTGTAAAGATTATATATATATTAATAACAATAAAAAATAATAATAAATATTATTATTTCTTTATATTCTAGTTTTTTTTTTTTTATTTTGTTTATTATTTTTAATTAAATAATATTAAATAATATATATATAAATATATATATATATATATATATATTTTTTTTTTTTTTTTTTTTTTTGGTTTTGAATTGATAAAACTTCTTATTAATAAAGACTCTCTTATTTTGAATTTCTTTTTAAATACTTTGCTCTCTTTACTTTTAATTCAAGATAGTACATGTAATATGAGGCACACAAAAATACGACAGTCCATGCAAGAATAATCAATATATTAGCAGCTTGGGTATGTTTGCCAGATCCAAAGTAAATATATTTAATTTCTCTGGTGGCATAAAACATCGGTAATGCTTTACCAATCTTAAAGAAACTGTATTGAAGATCACGATGAATGACACCACCACAACTAATTAATTGCAAAATCATAAAGGTACAAGCAACTAAGTAGAAGTTAATAAAGTGGAAAAGATGAACAAGAAGATTATTCACACCAATACCGCATAATGAAAAGAAGAAAAAGAAGAATAGGACAGAAGCAAATCCTTTTTTCATTGTTACCGTACCACAACATAATGGAATAATACTAATAATTAAGCAAATGACAAATAACAGTGAAACTGTGGCTACCGTTTTAGCACAAATGGTTTTAACAATGGCATGAGTTGCATCCTTTTTTTCTATCCAATGTCCTTCCAATGGGAATACAAAGTGTGTAATTAATGCAGTAGCAATAGTACCAATCCAAATTAAAATGAAGGAAACAAACGTACAGAAATATTGTCCATAAATTTCCACTGGATACAAATTATCATCTATATAAGTAATACCTTCTATGATAAAAGGTGGATTAAACGTTTTAGGCTCACCTGTTAATTTTGAAAGGCTTTGTAATTTTGTAATTAATTGTTCATGTAGTCCAGCTTGAAACTTTTCAAATGCTTTTTTAACAAAAGTTACCGTGGTAAAACTTCTTGCTTCATCATAAACTCTATAAACGACAACTTCAGTCTTCATTCTATTGTTATTTAAATTTGCTAAAATACCAAAAGTAAAATTTTTTGGAACATGTAATGCCATCCAATATTTATGTTCTCTAACCAAATCTCTGGCATCATTTATGGTACCATTCTTTTTAAATATAATTCATTTTTATTTTTATTTGTATATTTTTATATTTATTTATTAATTTAAATTTAAATATATATATTATATTTCATATAAAATAGATATCAAATATATTAAAGATGTATATAGTTTATATATTTATTAGTATTAAATTAATAATAATAATTATATTTACATACAAATATATAAAAATTTTTAAAATTTTCTATATATTTGAATTTAATAAAAATATATTATATATAAAATTTAACTTACAATGATTTCAAATTTTCCATATCCTTGTCCATTTAGTTTTTCATAACTATTACCTAAATTTTGACCAGTCATTAGTCCACATAGTTCTTGAATATTACAACCCACATCTTCATTAACAACAACATAATTTAAATTATCCATTTTTTTAACTGGATTCCAAATACCACCAATATAGAACAAACCCATTAAAAATGAAAGTATTGGTATGATAAAAATAAATATTCCCATATGAATCCATGGAAATTTTTTTTCTTGTTCTTTAACGATTTGATTTATTTTTGAATCTTCATTGAAATAAAATGGATTTTCTGTTGGTAAGGGGTCAACCTTATCATACGAAATCATTTCTGATTGTACAGAAGTCCCTTCTTGTGCCATTTTTTTTCTTCTCTCTTTATATGATTCCACAATAAAATTACTAAAATAATTTTGTTATTATAAAAAAAAAAAAAAAAAAAAAAAACTAAGTATATATATATATTATGATTTCATTATATATAATTATTTAATTGCAACACATATTATATATATAATATATATAATAAAATATATATATATATTTCTTATTTATAATAATCATAAATAATTATTATAAAAATATAAAATATTGAATTACTAATATATTTAATATTTCATAAAAAAAAAATTGCATATTGAAACTTTTATATATACATGAATATATAATGTTATAATTTATTGAAATTTTGTAATTTTTCTATATATATTATTTAGATTTACTCTTCAATTTTATTTTTTTTTTCTTTCAGAATTTAATACTTATTTATTTAATTTTTATTTTACTTTTTTATATTATAACCTACCTTTATTTATTTATTTTATTTTTTATTTTTTATTTTTTTTTTTAAAGTATTATAATTAACAATTAAAAATTTATATTGTAGTGACACATATAATTTTAATTTTAATATAATATTAATTTTTTTGAAGGTATATTTGTAAATGAAAAAAAAAAAAAAAAAAAAAAAAAAAAAAAAAATAAAAAAAATAAAAAAAAATTTATATGGAATACTAATTTTTTATTTTTTATAAAATATATATATATATAATATATAATTTGATAAAATAAAACGTGATATTTATAGTCTGTTATTAAAGTTTATTAAACCTATTTAATAATATCTACCTTTTTTATAATATAAAAATTTATATTATCATTATTATTATAATTATAATCATCATTATTTTTATTATTTAATTTTGTTAATAATCGTGAATAATTATGAAATTGAAATTAAAAAAAGTGTAAATATAATATATAGTATATTATAAATGTTTAATGTAAATTCATTTATTAAATTCAATAATTAAATTTCTTTTAACATCTTTTATTATTACATTTAAAGTTTTCATTTTTAAAATTACAAAATTACAAAGATATAATTAAATCTCTACATATTGAATTAAGAAAAAAAAAAAAAAATTGATGTATTATATATAAACTTTATTTTATATTTAATCTTATATTTATTTAAGATTTAATTAATAAAAAAACATCAACAACAAAAAATAATAATAAAACTTATATATATAAATGATTTAATATTATATAATTATGATTTAGTAAAATAATTATAAATATAATTAAAATAAAAATAAAAATAAATAGTTATAAATTAATTATAAGATACTTTAGAAAAATATAGAATTATTTTCTTTAAAGAAAAATTAATTATTAATGTTAGTATTATTAAAAATCTATTAAATTTGATAAAAAAAAATACGAATAAAGAAGAATAAAAAAAAAAAAAAAAAAAAAAAAAAAAAAAAAAAAAAAAACTTATGATGTTCTAAATTATATAATTAACAGTTTGATATTATTAATTATAAATTTTTTATTATTTATTTATTTATTTATGTCATCCAGTTCTTATCCTGGGTTGTTAAGTCGTTGGCTTATCATACCAAAGGTCTCTGGATCGACCCCCACAAGTATCATATCTTCACGATTTTTCCCTTTGGGTTTTGCGTGAAAGGTTAGGGGTTAAACGATACTCAGGTAGGTATACTTTCTAAGTTTTCTATATTTCTAACACTATTAGAATCCCATTGCGTAAGCCTTGTCTGAGAGGATTTACAGTGTCCAGCTCCTCTGGGATGGCAAGGACGCCACCTATAGTTGGCTCTGCTTTCCCTCGAGGATCGCGTAGGGTGCTTCTATATGGAGTTTCTTTGCTTATGGGGAGTTGAGAGCGTCGACGCCGTACCGGTATGGCAGTTAATCATACACCCATATTACTATATGGGGAAGACCAATGTCTTCAGTCTATAAAAAAAAAAAAAAAAAAAAAAAAAAAAAAAAAAAAAAAAAAAAAAAAAAAAAAAAATTTATTTATTTATTTATATTAATAAATATTCATTTATTTTTAAAATTTTGACATTTTTTGTCATATCATGTTATACTTTTTTAAATCATTAATTAACCAAATAATTAAAGAACAAATCATTAAAAAATAATTATATATGTATCTAATATATTATTATTAAATTAAGATTAATAGTAAGATATAATTAAACAATAATAAATTATTTTTAAATATTAATTATAATTATTATTAAAATATTTTATATATATATATAATTATTCTTTATCTTATTTATTATTAAAATTTTCTATTATTAATATTACTTTGATGTTATTAATTTTATTTTATTTTACTTTAATTATTGAACTATATAAGATAATCAAATTAATTAAAAATAAATAAAATCACTTCTCCTTTCTAAGTCATCTCAATATATAATATATGAATGTGATTTAAAATAAAGGACTTTACACACAATCAAATTTATATCATTATTAATTTGTATATAATTATTGATTTATTATATAAACAATAAAAAATTATATATGTATTTAAAATAATATTAAACAATATGTAAATTAATAATTATTGTAAATAAAATTAATATATATATATAAATGCATGTTTATAATTTCTCAAAAAAAAAAAAAAAGTTTAAATATATATATATAAATACATATGCATGTATTTCATCTATTAATTATTGATTTATTATTATATATATTATATAATAATACATAAACGAATATTTATTTGCTTTATTCATACACATATATTTATATTATATATATATATATATAATATATAAATTATATTTTCATCATTTTTATATTATTTATAATAATGTTATAAATCTTTAAAAAAAAAAATTACCGTAAATCTTACATACTAATAAATTGTTTAGAGTTTATAAATTTTAATATGAAATTACTAATAATTTAGGGAGAAATTTATATATATATATATTTAATATATAAAAAATTTTTTGAATTAGTATTATAAATATGATATAGAATAATGATATTTAGAATAATTATTTTTACAACCATATAAAATTTTATAATGAATATACTTTTATTAAATTTTTATTAATAAATAATAATTATTATTATTTTAAAATCCACCTAAATCTAATGGATCGTTTTCCCTGATTTAAATATATTTAACAAAAAAAAAAAAATTATCTATAATTTTATTTTAACATACATATTTGAATTTTAAATTATAAATTTAAAATATAAAATAGGAAATCTACATAAAAATCGAGTTATAACAAAAAAAAAAAAAAAAAAAAAAAAAAAAAGTACATTAAAATCAATACATAATAGGAAAGATTGATCCCTATCTTCAGTAGCTGGCATACTGCCTTCAGGAACATAATTTCTTATTTTATTAATATATATATAATTATATATCTATTTGTTTATTTATTATTTATTATTTTTTTTTATTTATTATTAATTATATTTTAATTTAACAAAAATAAAAAAAATGTTTAATTTTGGGAGTAAATACTCTTAATCAGTTATTAAAAAATAGATCACCACATATTAAATGTCATTAATATATATATATATTGGATATATATATTAAAACAATCATATAAAAAAATTTTTTTCACTATATATAAAAGTATTACTTCGCAAAATTATTTTTAAATATAATTAAGATACTTGGATGACGATGGTACAGTAAAATTTTATAAAGATCAAAAAACCTTAAAATTGCGATTTTCTAATATCTATTCTATTAAACATAAGATTAAAATTTATTCATACAGAGGTTTAAGACAAAAAAAATTATAATAATAATAATAATAATAATAATAATAATAATAATAATAATAATAATAATAATAATAATAATAATATATATATATATATATAATCCTTTAAGGAAATTTCAATATAATTAATATATAATAAAAAAAAATAGTAAAATAAAAATATAAAAATATAAAAATATAAAAATATAAAAATATAAAAATATAAAAATATAAAAATATAAAAATATAAAAATATAAAAATATAAAAATATAAAAATATAAAAATTTAAAAATTTAAAAATTTAAAAAAATATAAAAATTTAAAAATATAAAAATTTAAAAATATAAAAATTTAAAAATATAAAAATTTAAAAATATAAAAATATAAAAAATAAAATTAGTTTAAAGATAAAATCTAAAGATTAATTAAATTTTATCATATAAATATTTTTTATATTAATATTAGTAAAAAGATAAAAAGTAAAATATATTAAATGAGAACAATAGATATGTTATATTTTTATAATACTTTGAATTAAAATAATAATCTTTGAAAAAAAATAAAAAAATAAAAAATCTTATTTCTTTGGGTATATTTCAGAATAATAATAAAATAACTGTAATGATTAAACAAACATCAAACATTAAAAAAAAAAAAACATTAATATAATAATTTATTGATAAATTTTGACTGAAAATTTTAGAGAAATTTATATTGTTATATATAATATTTCAAATTGAAAATAATGAAGATCTATTGCCCTTAACATTAGAAGTTAGATTATAATGTATACTTCTTTAATTATAATTCTGACCAGTAGCAGTATTTTTTAAATAAAATATATAGTAAATATGTAATGTAGATTGATTTCATTTATAAATATTAAATAACAATTATATAGATTATATAATAATTATAAAATATACTAAAAAAATTCATTATTAAAATATATTGTAATAAAATATATATAATAAAAATGTTAAAAAGTAAATATTTTATAATTATAATCTATCAAAGATAAAAAAAAAAAAAAAAAAAAAAAAAAAAAAAATTAATCAAAATATATTATTAATATTATTATAAATAAAATAACATGATTTATTTTAGTTTGTATTATTTTTATACTAAATAACTTTATATATATATATATTTAGGCAGTTGTTTAAATTATTATTTAATATTAATATTAAATTATATAAAACTTTTTTTAAATTCATTCTTTTTTTTCTTTTTTTTTTTTTAATAAAAAATTTATTTACATATATTATTATAAAAGCAATTGAAGAATATTATTGCATGAATGTTTCATAACAAAAAAAAAATAGTAAGTTAAAGAGTTGAATTAATATTTATTTGAATATTGTATAAAATAATAACAATATTTAAACAAATATTATTATTGGTGTATTAATAATAATAAAAAAATAAATGATTTTATATATATATATATATTATCATTAAATTATTTATTATTTTTATTTATATAGATAAATAAAATTTATATTTCTTTTGTTGTTATTGTTATTGTTTTATTTAATTTATTTATTTGTTTGTTTATTAATATTATATATTAATGCTTATTTCAAATAAATATTTTTAAACATTAATCTAATTATATAGAATTAGAATTATATTAAGATTAATGTTTAAAAATATTTATTTGAAATAAGCATTAAGATTCATATTAAATACTTAGCATTAATTTTATAAATTAACTTTAATAAAACTAAATTTTTTTTTTATTTTGTTAATTGCATATATTCATATTTAAAAAGAAATAAAAAAAAAAAAGTTATTTTCATTTTTATCTTTTTTATGCATCTCAATATTTATTTATATAAATATAAAAAATTTTAAACTTTTTAATATATTATTTAAAATTTGTCTATATTTTAAAATATGTAAATTTTAAATATCTTAAAAATTATAAATAATAATTGTATATCTCGATTTTTTAAATTAGCAATTTACATAATATTATTATATTCACTGTTTTAAGTAATTAAATATTTTTAACAAAGCTAATATTAATACTAATCAATTTATATATTAATAAACAAAATATATATAAATATATATATATAATTGTAACAAAAAATAAAAAAAAATATAAAAAAAATAAAAAAAAAAAAAAATTTAAAATAAAAAATTACAATTATAAATTTATTAATTATAATATAACAAATACTTATTTATATTATTTATTTTCTTTTCTTTTCTTTCTTTTTTTTCAATAATAAAATATTAGATAATAATAATAATAATATTTATAAAATACCAAGATAAAACTTTTGTAGTGTTGTATATCTTTTTTTTTTATTATTATTTATATATTTATTTTATTTTATTTTGCTTTTTTTTTTTTTTTTTTAATATTTTTATTAAAATGTATTTGTAAATGATTATATATGAAAATAAAAATAATGTAATTAATGAATTTTGTAATTGTAAATAATTATATTTAAAAAAAAATTTACGAGTTTTGAGATGAAATAATAATATATAAAAATAAAAATCACTTTATAAATTGTAAATAATTAAATATAATAATAAAATTTCATGAAATTATGATGCATCTTGTAAATAATTATATATAATTGTATAAAAAAAATAATGATATTATGTTGTATTTTGCTAATGATTTATTATTGGGAAATAAAAATAGTTTTATTCTAATAATTGAGTAATGTATAAAAATGAAAAAAGTTTAATAATTGAAGATGTGCAAACAAAAAAAATTAAAATTTATTGAAAAAAAAAAAAAAAAAAAAAAAAATTTTTTTTATTGTGTAATACTAGTTCGTCTATTATATTCTTTCTCTGTAAAATCAAAATCTTCCATACTTTCCATGGGTACTTCACGACTTTTAAGTGGTGTCATATCCTCATTTCTATTATAAAAACTAGTAGATTCATTTTTATAATTTAATAATTTCCTATACTCTCTTCTTAACCAATTTTCTCTCTTCGTCTTTAATTCAAGTATATATAAATATATGGTGACAATGGTTGAAACAACAATCCAAGCTAATATTATCAATACATTAGCTAATTTTGTATGTTCTCCAACTCCCCAAAATATATTTTTTAGTTGACGTGTAGCATAATACATTGGTAATGCTCTTCCAATTTTCCAAAATCCAAATTGTACTGAATGATCAAAAATACCACCACAGGTAGTAATTTGAAGCATCATAAATATTACTGCTACCAAATAATAGGCAATAAATGGTAAAACATGAATTAATGAACAGTTCACTGCAATACCACATAAAGCATAATAAAATACAAAAAGATAATAATAAATATATCCCTTTTCCATTGTAAGATTACCACATATACATTGAATTAAAATAATAATAAAAGTGGTAAATAGCACCATTAGACAATTTGTTAGTATCTTAGAGGATATAATTTTGATATATGGATGATGAACTTCCTTTTTTTCCAACCAATGAATTTCAAAAGCAAAATAAAAATGTGTAATAATTGAAGCAGATATTGTTGAAATCCAAACAAGCATTAATGTAACAAATGAAGCAAAATTTTGACCATATTTTTCTACTGTATGTAGTGAGGTTTCCGTATAACTTATACCATTAATTAAAAATGGAGGATTAAATGACCCTAATTGTTGAAAAGATCGAACTAAAGCGATATGAAAACTATTCTGAAGCCTTCGAAGGGCTTTTCGTACTAAAGATATGGTATTATAACTTCGTGCTTCATCAAGAATCACTTCAACTTTTACATCAACATGTCCATGCTTATTAACAACATTTAAATTACTTATTACATCAACAGTAAATTTTTCGGGTATATAAAATGCTGCCCAATATTTAAACTTTTTTACATATTCTATAGCATCATTTCGAGTTCCTTTCTATAAATAAATAAACGTATATTTTTATTTTATTCATATTTATATAAAATATATATGTATATTATTATTTTATTTAACCATTTATTCAAAAAAAAAAAAAATAAATAAATAAAAAAAATAAAAATAAAAAGTTGAAATGATTAAATTTTATATTATCAATATTTTTTTAATTCCAAAAAATAATTGATTATAAATAATTCAAATATTAAACATTAAAAAAAAAAAAAAAATTAATATAGATTCATTTATAATATATGAATATATTTGTTAAAGCAAATAAATATTAAATATTTAATTAATATAAACTATAAATATTTAATGATAATACTAATAAAGTATAAATATATATGTGTATAATATACTATTCAATATATATATATATATAATATTTACTACAACTGTAAACCGTCCACCAGTACCATCTAATCTTGCATAATAATTTCCTACATTTCTAGTATTGTTTAATCCAATTTTTTCACATAAACTTGTATAACAACCTTTGTCGTCATTAACAACAACATAATTCAAACCCACTAACTTTTTCCCTGGATTCCATACTCCTCCAATATAAAGAGCACCAAAACATAATGCAAATAATGAAATGAAAAAACAATAGATAGTCATAGCTAGCCAAGGAAAATTCTCTTTTTTTTCTTCGACTTCTCTGCTAATTCTCTGATAATCATTTTTTTCATAACTGGATGAATCAGCAATTCTTGCTGAATTATTCCTTACAAAAAAAGGACGTTCCAATACAATAGGATCATCACAGTATGTTGGTTTTGGTTTTGATTCCATCCTTTATTACTATTACTACTACTATTACTATTACTATTATTACTATTACTATTATTACTATTATTATTATTATTATTATTATTATTATAAATATTATTATTTATTATTCCTTTACAAAATATATAAAATTTGTTGAAATAAATAATTTATTTATAATGTAGTTTATTACGAATCAGATGCATTATTTGTAATATAAGTATAAATGAATATACAGAAAAAAATTTTTTTTTTTTTTTTTTTTTTTTTTTTTTTTTTTTTTTTTTTTTTTTTTATTTTCTTTTCTATTCAATATTTCAATACAAAAATAAATTTTAATATTATACCTCAATTGTAAAGTATTATATTATTATTTATAATCATATATAGTATATTGACTAGTAATTAATATTTATTTCATTCTTTATATTTTACTCTTTATATATATATATATATATATTTTTTTTTTTTATTTAAAAGATTTCTAAGTTTTTTAGTAATAAATTAATAAAAAAAAAAAATTGAAATAAAAAAAATAACAACATTATATATAATCATTATATATATTTAATATTAAATTTTTTTTTTCTTTTTTTTTTTTTTTTTTTTTTTTTTTTTGAAAAAAAGAATTTTTTTTTATTATTTAAAATTTTTTTTTTTTAAACTTTATTAGTATTTCTTTTTTTTTTCTTTTAACATATTTTTAGAAATAAAAATTATTATACTATTATAGATTGTGTATCTATATAATAATAATATATAATTATTAAATTAAACAAAATAAAAAAAAATTATCTTTCTTTTAAAAAATAATAATAAAAAATAAAAGATCTTTTCAAAATTTTTTATTATTTTAAAATATAAATAGGATTGAAGTACTTTTTTTTTTTTTATTCATTGTATTAAACTATGTATATAAGTAAAAAATATAATAAATAAAATATATTTATATACTAATATAATTAATAAATATCATTTTTATTCATAAATAATTAGTAAATAATTAAAACAAAAATAAAATAAAATAAAATAAAATAAATAAATCTATGAAAATAAAGAAAGAAAGATATGATAAATAATTAAAAAAAAAAAAATTTTAAGAAATAATTTAATTATTTTATAATATGTATATTATGCATACATAAATAGTTTTATGTGTTTATAGGTAAAAGTATTAAAGTTAATATATATATAATATATATATTTAATATATGATGATTTATCTATTTATTTATTTATTTATTTGTTTATTTGTTATTATATATATATAATTATATATATTATTATATAATTTATTTTTTTTTTTTTTTTTTTTTTTTTTTAATTAATTACTTAAAAGTTCTTTCTTTATTATGAAAGTTACATATAAAAAAACATATTGTTGATTTAATTTTAATATAAATAAAATGTAAATACATTTAATCAAAAAAAAAAAAAAAAAAAAAAAAAATGATCTATACTTTTAATCAAAGTTTATTGTATATGTTCTTTATTTAATAAATTTCCTTTTCTAAAATAATATAAAATTTTTACCTATTTTTTATATATTTTAATTATTTGTAAATGTTAAAAAAAAATGAAAAAAAAATAAAAAAAGTTTTAAACAAAATTTTAATATTATTCCTTAATTAATTATTTTTTTTTTTTTGTACTAATTTAATAATAATAAAAAAAATTTTTTTTTTATTTTATCTTAAAAGTAATTCATTTATTATAACTACTGAGTTTTACATAGTTCTTATCATTTTCATTTAAAATGTTTAAATTCTCTTGATCAGTTTCCATATTATTATCTGGAGTATAAAGACAACTTTATGTATCCATAAATATATGTAATAATTATATTTAAAATATTTTGATTAATAAAATATTAAAATATATATAAATATATTAATAAACTTTATTAGCATATAATAGAAGATAATTACTTAAATTCGGATTTATAATCAGTTTGTGCGGTTGAAGGATCATAAGCATAAAAATATGTCTAATAATTTTGTTTTAAAATAATATATATATATATATATATATAATATAATTAAATTATTAATAATAAAAAAAAAAATAAAAGAATTTCAAATTTTAATTATTAATAATAAATTAATAATATATATATATATAAAGTTTAATTATTGTAACTATAAATTAGTTGATAATTAATAATTATAATAAATATCAATAGAAATTAGTAATTTACTTGATTTTGTAAATCCCACTTAGACTGTCTTTTACCACATAATCCTTGTCCAGTAATTCTTCCTTTAACCTTATCCAAAGAATCATCATTAAATTGTCTAATAACATCATCAGATGAGCTTAAACTATCCTTATTACCAATAACAAGTTCAGCATAAATTGTATAACTTCTATATTCATTTGCAACTAATCTCATCCAACCATATACAGTTTCACCTGCATTAACAGCTAAAGGTTCTATATATATATATATATTTTAAAAAAATATTAAAAAAATTGTTTTTTTTAAGAATGATATAAACATATATATATATTTTTTATGATATATATAAATTAAAATAATATATTTATATTTATTTAATTATATAATAATTATTATTTTATATTATTGATTCATTCATTTACCTTTTAATAAAAATCTTGATTGATGCCAATGAGTACGTTCAGAATTTGGTGAAGTAGAAATATAATAATTTGGAGAATTATCATTTTTAACTGGTGGATCAAAGTTGATATTAAACCATCCAGCAATTCCTATAATTGTTATTGTTGTTGTTATCATTAATTATTAATTATAAGATTATTGATTTAATTATCATTAAATATTATTTTTAATTATAATAATAAATGTACAAATTTAGCTTTAAATAAATAATATAATCATAATTATAATAATAATATTTTAAATAAATGTATATACCATGTATTACACCAGTATATGAAATTTTCCATTGGATTGGTATTGTCATATCTATAATTTCTTCATTTTTGATAGTATAAAAATCAACCTTATACGAAGAAGGTGAAGCCATTACAGTTTTTGGATCAAAAGTTCCAACAACTAATTTTTATTTTTCATTATTATGATTAATTATTAATATTATATAATTTTATTTAATAAAAATTGATCATAACAAATAATCATAATAATTATTATTTTTAATATATATTCCAGAAAAACAAAAACAAAACAAAACAAAAACAAAAAAAATGAAAAAAAAAATTAACTATTATAATTATTTACCTGGCATAGCAAAATATTCATCTTTAGCTGCTTGACTTAATGGTGTAAAATCAACACCATAGAAATTTGTTTGTTCCCAAAATCTAACTATTATGATTAATTTATAAATTAATAATATATATAATTATATAATTATATATTTTATAATGATAATTATTATTTAAATTAATTAGTTATAATTAGTTCTTTACCTTTAGTCATTGTTTGTGACCATAAGCTAGCATCAGTACACTAATATTAGAAATTATTTATATCATATATAAATATTAAAATTATATAATTAAAAAGAATTTTCATATGATTAATTAAATTATATGCAACTTATAAAATATAGAATGTTTTATTTACTGGTGCAAGAAATATAGTTCCCGAAGATGGGAACATAGCACCTCCTGGCTTTAAGTAATGATCTCTAGCAAAAAGATATGATTCTAACATTCTTTCATGAACTAATAAAACACCAATTGGTTCTGAAATTAAAATATCAACTTTAGGTATTGGAAGATTTGGTCTTTCAATTTTTGCTGTATTTGTACAAAATTAAATATTTAATTATATATATAGTTTTTAAATTAAAATATTAAAATTTAATTTTAGTATATTTAATACTACAACAAATTACATTAATATATTAAATTTAACATACAGGTAATAACTTCAATTTTGTTAGTTAACCATGAATTTTTTTCCGGACAACTTTTTAATAATTTTTTAATTCTTAAAGCCATATTACTTGCTTCAACAGCGTAACTAATTAAATTTAATATTTATTATTTTTTAATTATAATAAATAATTATAACATTAATAGTTATTCAAAATATAAACATATTAATTTAACAATAAAATATTATATCGTTTGATATTATTTATATATATTTATTTTATTATTAAATACTCTTTATATAGACAAAATTAAATAAAAAAAAAAAAAAATACACTTTCGATGCTCCAGCTTGTACAGCTATGTATGAAAGAATACCAGAACCAGCACCAATATCACATACGGTTTTATCTTTAAATAAAGCACTATTAGATAAGATTGCTGAATTATATGTTGAAGTTCTAATAGTATCTTCCAACATATTTTGCTAATATATAATTTGTAATAATTATTATTGTTGTTGTTGTTTTTATTGTTTTTGTTATGATTATTGTTGTTATTATTTTAGTTAAAATTATTAATATTATTATTATTATTATTATTTTCGTCATTATTTTGTTGTTATTGTTATTATTTTCATCATTATTTTTGTTATTATTATTATAATTATTTTCGTCATTATTTTCGTTGTTATTGTTTTATTATTATTATTATTATTATTATTATTATTATTTTCATCATTATTTTTGTTGTTATTGTTTTATTATTGTTATTATTATTATTATTTTCATCATTATTTTTGTTGTTATAGTTTTATTATTGTTATTATTATTATTATTTTCATCATTATTTTTGTTGTTATTGTTATTATTATTATTATTATTATTATTTTCGTCATTATTTTTGTTGTTAATTATTTTATTATATTATTATTATTATTATTATTAATTAAATTTAAAATGAAAAAGTAAAAAATTAAAATTAGAAATATTTTTTTATAAAATAATTAAATGAATAAATCTCAGTTATACTTTTAATATTTCCATTATTTACTTGATGAGTTAATTGAGCATAATAATTAAAATACGCTGGATCTTTTTCAGGATGATCTTCAGTGTCTTTCTTATCAATTGTATTATTATCTAAATCCATGATACTTAATATTACCTCCTATTGGGCTATAAATAATATAGAGAATATATGATAATACAAAAATATTTAAATAATAAATTTATAAGTAATAATTATTTTTATTTTATTTTATAAAAAAAAAAAAAAAAAAAAAAAAAAAAAAAAAAAGGAAGAAAAAACTAGTATTTTATACTAATTAATATATTAAAAATTCTTATTTAAGTCATAAAGTAATTAAATTAAATTAAATTAAATTAAATTAGATTGCACTATTCATTCAAATTTCAATATGCAATACAACATATTATACTGTAAAATATAAGATTTATACTAAATGTTTAAGATATAAAATGAAATTACAATAAAAAAATAATATTTATATATATCATTTATTATACATGTACGGATCATTATTAAATTAAATTATAATTTTTTATAATTTTTATATATTAATAAAAATCACAATAGAACTTTTTTATTATTTATTTTTCTTAGATAATTATTTATGTTTCTTGATTAATTAATATTAAAAAATTATATAATATTATACTTATATATATACAAATTATCAATTGAATATTTACATTTAAAACGGGACTTTTTTTAGGTTAAGGAAAAATCTTATAAAAAAAAAAAAGATTTTCCTTTTCTAATTTTTTTGAAAAAATTAATTTGATTAATTTAATTAATTTGTATTATATTTTAATATAAACTTTTTTTTTTGGAATTATATAATTATTTTTTATTGTAAAAACTAAAATATAAATAATTTATTAAAAGTGGCTTATAATATTGTATACATTTATGTTATTTTTAAGTTTATTTAATCTAATATATAAATCTAATTATGCAATTATGGATTTGCGGTATAATAAAGTGAACTTTAAATTATAAATTTAATTTATTAAAATTCTGTGTAAACGTTAATGCTAAACCTTCTATATTAATAATATAAAATTAAAAAAAAAGAAAATTAAAATTAAAAATAAAAATAAAAGTATTATAAATACTATTGGAGGTTAATGTAAATTTGATTTAAAGTATGTCCTGAAAAGAAACTTCAAGTTATAATTTTGGATAAAAAAAAAAAAATAGATGATCTTATTGGAATATATAATGTAATTTGGTTTATGAAATTTCTTAAAATTTCACTAAATCACAATAATTTTAAAAAGTTATTTAAGTTTTACTTTCCATTAAATTCATAATTGAAAAATCAGCATATATTATTTTATAAAATAATAATTTATAATAAAATAATAATTTATAAAAAATTTATAAAGAACTATATTCTGAATAACGAAATATTTTAACAAAAAATATGATTTTACATTAAAAAATAAAACAATAAAAAATTTTTCATTTCATTTTACAACTTTATGATATTTAATAATAATAATAATAATAATAATAATAATAATAATATAAGTAATATAATAATAAAAAATAAAATTAATCATATATATATTAATTAGTTTTTATAAATATATAATTATTATTTTTAACAAAAATATATTATTATTATTATTATTATTATTATTATTATAAAATAGATTTGTTAACATATTAATATATTATTAATTATTAATTCCTTATTACATATACATAGTCAAGTACATTTTATAGTTTTTTTTTTTTTTTTTTTTTTTTTTTATTTCCGGTGTGTACCGCCCTATGCCCTCCTCAAGGCATGGGAATATTAAGGTAGTCACAACACTTCGTGTGCTATAGCACAGGCGGATATAGTCCCTACTGGACAGCCTTACTGTGAATTTAGCATTGGCGCTCTAACCATATATATTATTGCTGAGATTTTTCTAGCACGATTTTTCTCGGAATACTTTTTCGGTGCCTAACTCCCTTAGAATAACCCTTAGAATAACCTAACCCAATTAGTCACGTGTTAGTCTACTTGGTAATAGTATATTTAGTTAGCAGATTGATTCGTAGTTAAGCTACGTGCATATGAACCTATATGCTAGGGATTCCCTCGTAAGTATATTAATGAGAGTTACTAGCGCAACCCTCTCAGGCCCACTGTTAGGACAGTATCTAGTCTATATTACTCCGGAATTTAAAGAATATTATATATAAGGGAGGGGGATATACTTGCCTGTTAACCCTAACCACCATCTACCGTAAAACCTTTGTTCAGGAAAAACCGGAAATGGTCAAAGGGCGAGTTCGAACCAGGAGCCTTATGCTTTAAGACGCAACGCCTTAAAAGCCAGGATAGAACCTGGAACTACATTTTATAGTAGGTTAGAAAAAAAGGATACATAAAAACTGTTAATCTATAATTATAATTAAATTGAAAAGCAAGAACAATAAATAGTTTTTAGTATATTTAGATATTTAGATATTTCATTTAAAGATTAAATTAAAACAAAAAATTTACTTGATTATTATTAAATAAAAATTTAAATACAATTAATTTAGAACCTTAATTAAATATTTATATTAAAAATTCTAACCTGAATACCTGAATAAATTCATCCAAAGAAATATAATTTTTTAATATGAAAAAAATATATTATATTGATATTTGTAAATAATATTGTATATTCAAAAATATAAAGATTTCCTTATTATTATTATTGTCAAAAAATAAATCTATTATTTATTAAGTATTAATATTATTATTATTAGTATTATTAAAAAGTATTTTATTTTATTTAATTTTTTTATGAATCATTTTATTATTTATTATATATTATTAATAATTAATAATTGCTATTTATTATTATCTATTTGTTTATTATTTATTTATTATTTATTATTTATCATTTATTATTTTTTTTATTGATCATCCTTTAAATATATATTATTGAAATTTGAGATGATCTATATATTAATTATATGTTATTTTATTAATATATTAATAAATTAAATACATATATTATTATTATATTATTAATTAAGTAAAAAATGAATAATCCACGTAAAATACTATTAAAATTTTTATATTTAATTTTATTTCATATGTTTGATGTATACAATTTATTTATTATTTAAACAATATTTATTTGTATATATAATATACAAATATTCATTTACTAATAAGAAAATAAGAGAAAAATTTTTAATATTTATATAGATAAGAATATATAAAATATAAAAAAAAACTATAAAATTTTGGTATATGATAATAGGTATTTAGATTAATTGTTATAATATTCCAAATAGATGATAATTTTCTGAATATTTATAAAAGTTAAAATATATTTATATTATTTATTAATAAATACTAATTGTATTTTTATTTATATTATATTATATTATAACATTTTTATATTTTTATTTATTTCTTTTAATGTATAAATTTTAAATCAAATTTCAAAGTCAATTTCACTATATTGATTAATAATAGTATAATATAGAAATAAAATAGATTAGTAATACTAATATATAATAATAAAAAAGAGAGTTAAATTAAAAAATATATTTTATCAAAATGAAATTTTTGAATATATTTAATATATTGAATATATTCATATCTTCTTTAATAGTAATTAATGTTACTTGTGAAGAAATAAAAAAGAATTCACCCCCAGTAAAGATTTCATTACAAACACCTTGGGATAATACACCTTTAATATTAGAAGCAATGTAAGCATATTAATTGAATATCTAATATAATTAAATATTTAAAAATTTCTTAATTTTTTATATATAAAAGTAGCATAAGTTATTGATAAATAATATAATAATATTAATTAAAATATAATTAATAACATATTTTAAAATAATTATAACTATTTATTAATAATTTTGATTATAATTATGTAATATTTCTTATTTTAAACATTAAATTTTATAATATCAAATTATATATTAATATAAATTAATGTAAAAGTGAATTTATTTCAAAGGAAAAACCAGATGTATATTTTCCATTACTTTCTAAAATATCAAAGGAGAAGGATTTTCCAAAAACGACATACGGTCAATATCAATATATTATGAAATTTCCAGAGGTTTCAGAATTAGATATAGAAGCATTATTAAAATTATCTTTAAGTTTACGTTCTGAAGCTCCACTTATTCAATCTTACTATCATTATTATAATGCTAGTGTTGTACCAAGTCATCAAATAAATTCTAATTTTGATACTAAATGTCAGAATTGGTTAGATTGGTATGGTACCCAATTTTGTGATATGGAAAATTTCAAAAAAAGTGCACAAATTTCTTTAGTTGAAGGAAAATATTCAATGAATAAAAGGTATATATGTATAAATTAATAACAAATTCTAATTATTTTTATATTATTTAATTTGAATTGTTTATCCTTTTTATTAATGCTCTAAATTATATTTTTAATTATGTATAAATATTATGATAATTTAATTTATTTATTTTACATAACAACAAATAAAATTGTAAAGTGATAAGCAAGCACCAATTCCTTTACCAATAGATCATATAAAGAAATCAGATGTTGAAAATGGTGTTGTTATATTTTATGGTGATGTTTTTTCCAAAGATTTTAATTCATTTTTAAACGAACTTTTAAAAATAAATGAAGAAGCAGGTCTTACATTTATATTTAGATACAAAAAATCCTTAGATGAAGAGTTCAATAATAAACCAATTACTATTTCTGGTTATGGGGTTGAAATGGCTATTAAAAATACTGAATACAAAGTTATTGATGATAGAAAATTAAAGAAAGATGGTAATATTTATTAATATTTAGAAAATTTAATATATTTAAAGAAGTAATAATAATAATAAAAATCAAAATTATTGTAATATTTTATTAACTTAATAATAATAATAATAATAATAATAATAATAATAATAATAATAATAATAATAATAATAATTTCGTAATATTAAAATTTGTATTAATTTTATGAAAAATTTTTATAATTATATACTATTTATCTTATAATTATCCTCTAATTGTCTAACTGTTTTCTAATTGAAATAGAAAAAGAAAATATTCAAAAAAGTCAAAAAAAAATTCCAAATATTCCAAGTAAGGAATTTGGGTTAGATAAATTAAGTGAAAAATTCCCAAAACAGAAAGATGATTTCAGTGCTTTTAATGATTTATTACAACAACAAGAAATTCCAGTATTAAAGAAATTATTAGCTAATGAAACTGAAGATATTGGTACTAAGATTATACAATATATCACAACAAGTTCTAATCCACTTTACGTTTTAAGTCAGTTATCTTCAAATTATCCAAAAATTAGTCATATTATTAATCAAATGCCTTTAATTGAAGAATACAGTAAGGAAGTTAAATTCCTTCAAAGATTATTTTATGCTCCTGATTTTAATAGTGTTTTTATTAATGGTATTGAGATAAATGCAAAGGATCTTAATCCATTCAATGTTTTACGTATTTTCTCTTCTGAAAATAGAGCCATTACAAAATTAAATTCTTTAAGATTTTCAAATAAGGATGCTGTCAATCTTTTAAATAGTGCTACTGATGACAGTGATAATGGAAAAAATAGTGACACTGAATATTACGATGTTCGTAATGATATTGTTTCTTGGTGGAATAATTTAGAATCTGATAGTAGATATAATAAATGGCCAAAGAATATTAAAGAAGTAATTACATTTATACATTTTTTATAACTATACAAAATAATATATATATATGATATATTAATATCATATTTCATTTAATAATATACTATATTTATAAAATTAAATTACATAATAATATTTATATAAAATATTTAATAATATATATATATATAAATTTAAAATAAATTAAATGTAATATATTAATTTAATTTCACTTTTCTTTTAGATTTTACAACCATTATATTATCAAGGTCAAATGCATCGTATTGCTAAAAATATTTATAATTCTTTATTTGTTGTTGATTTAACAAAAAAAAATGTACTTGAAGCATTATCAGAGATATTTATTTTTGTTGAAAGAGGTGTTCCAATTCGTTTCGGTGTTGTTCCTGTTGTAGATACTGAAAATAAAACTGAACTCAGTAGGACTTTAATAATAATAATAATAATAATAATAATAATAATAATAATAATAATAATAATAATAATAATAATAATAATAATAATAATAATAATAATAATAATAATAATAATAATAATAAACAAATTTTTTTATAAAAAAATAGATAAAATAATTATTAATAATTTTAATTTTTTATTATGTAAAATCTACTTTTAGGTACTTCTGTTGGTGTTATTTTCAAAGTATTTATTAAAGAATATTCAAAGAAAAATGCCAAAAACTTTATTGTTAAGCTTTTTGAAGTAAATATTAAAATAATATTAAAATAATAGTTTTTTTATAGTTAAATTATAGAAAAAAAAATTAATTTCTCTTTTTAATAATAATATTAATAAAATATACTTTTTATTTATATTCATAATAAATCAAATTTAAATTGTTATAAATATATTAGGCATCAGCAAAGGGTGAAATTACAAAAGAGAAGTTAACAAAAATTACTGAAGATATTCTCAGTGATAATAAGCTTAAAATTCTTGATGATGATGTTTTACTTAGTACCTATGATGATATTTTAGAATATGGTATTAAGAAATATTATAATAGTCTTAAGGAATTTAATGAAAAGTTTGCTATTACTTCAGATTCACAAGCTCTTTTTGTTAATGGGGCTTATTCTGAATTTTCAAAGGATTGGAAACAATCTATGATGACTTCTATTGTGAGTGAAATGGATAATATTCAAAGAAAGGTAAAATTTATATAAAAATGAATTCTAAAAGTAGTATTAAAATTCTTAAATTGCATTAAAAAAAAATAATAATAATGAAAGAATATAAAAAAAAATATTAATGTTGAAATTTAATTTTATTTTTAAATCTACAAATATTTAGGTTTATTATGGTGAAATTACTAATAAAGACAATGTTTATGATAAGATTCTTGATTCACCAAATGTTAGAAAGAGAAAGAATATTTATATATATCCAAGTGACGAAAACCCAATCAAATTTATTGATATTTTATCCATTAAAAATCTTGATGACATGAAATACTTCTCAAGTAAGTTAATTAAAATAATTAGTATACAGAATTAATTAATTAATTAATTAATTAATTATTACTATTTCTAATCTATTAAAATATTTATTTGTTTTAATAGATGCTGGAAAATTAGGTAGTCACGATTCTATTTGGGTTATTTCTGATTTATCTACACATAATGGTATTAAATTAGCTTTAGAAGGTTTAAGATTTATTGATGGAAAATCTAGTCAGAATTCACGTTTATCTATTGTTGATTCTGCTGACAATGATAAAAAGAATGCTATTGTTTTAAGAAATATTATTAATCAAGTTGCTATGGTTACTGTACCAAAGGATGCTGATTACACTGTTTCCGGTTATTTGGTTGAATTATTAGAAGCTAGATTAGCTATGGATGAAGATGCCAATGAAGAATTAATTTTAAAGAAGGCTTATGAAATTAATGAAAAGTATGGTAATCTTATGATCCAAAAAGATGTTGATTATATTAATCAAAAACCAGCAGTTGACTTTAAACAAATTGTTGAATTAACTATAAATAATAAGAAGAATACCCAAGCTATTGTTATTAATGGTCGTGTAAGTATTCTAAATAAGTTTATATTTATTTGAATTATTATAAATTATTTAAATACATTTAAATTTTAATAAATTTTTATTTTTTTTTTTTACTATAACTTTATATAACTATATATCATTATTATTTTGAATTATTATCATTAAATATAAATATTACTTTTTAAACATATTTTATTTTATTTTATTCTTTCTATGATAGTTAATTGGACCATGGGATGAAAATGTTTCCTTTACTCAAGAAGATATTAAACTTGCTTCCGATTTTGAATATGAACATCGTATTCGTATGTTAATTGGTAAAGTTAGAGCTTATGGTAAAGCACAAGAATGGGGAGATATTCCTATTAGGTATATGGATATATAAATAAATAAATATATATTTATTTTAAAATTAAGTCAATATAATATTTAAGATTTTATTAATATATAATTTTTAATGTATATACAATTATAATGTACATATATTTCTTTATTATCATTGTTATTATTATTACTATTTTTTTTTTTTTTTTTTTTTTTTTTTTATTTGTTTGTTTATTCATATATCACAGAGAATGGTATTCAAATCTTATAATGAAGACCTCATATATTGTTTCTTCATGTGATACTGCTGAAAAAGTTAAAACTGAATTTAATGATTCCACAAAGGAAAGAACTGGTACTGGTTATATTAAGAAGTTCAAAAGTAGTTTAACGTAAGTTAATAAATAAATAACTATATTTTTGATTAAGAATAAATAAATAAATAAATAAATAATGAATAAATAAATAAAGAAAAAAATAATAATAAATAATAAATAATAAATAATAAATAACAAATAATAAATAATATTAATTAATATATTAATTATAATGTTTATAATTTAAATTTCATTTTTATTCAGTACTTTCAAGTATGGTGATATTGAAAACGCTAAATACCAGTTTACTGCAATTATTGATCCAACTTCAAAGACTGGTCAAAAAATTTCTTCATTTTTAATGGTAATATATATATATATATTTAATATTTAATTTTTTTAATTTTTAATTTTATTTTACTTCATTTTATTTTATTATTATTATTATTATTATTGTTTTTTAATATATTTAAAGATATAATTCATAAAGCGATTTTTTTTTTTTTTTTTTTTTTTTTTTTTTTTTTTTTCAAAATTTGTTATTTAATTCATTTTTTTATTTTATTATTAGATCATTAGTAAAATGAAAGATGTATATATTGAAGTACAGTTATATAGTCCAAAACCAAATGAAGATGTTCCAGAATTAGATAGATTCTACAGATATGTTTTTGATATTGATATGACTTTTGATGAAGACAAGTAAAATTCTATATTCTTATATATATATATATAATAAAATAATTTATTAAAAATTATAATTATAATAATTTTGAAAATATGAAAAATGATTAATTATATGATGATAATTAATGTATATATAAATGTATATATATATGATTTATAAATAGAAATGAAATTTTACCAATGGCTGAATTTGAAAATATTCCAATTGATCCATTATTTACTGTTGGCATTCATGGTATTATTTTTTAATTCTATTTTTTTTATTTTTTTTATGTAGTTAATATAATAATAATAATAATAATAATAATAATAATAATAATAATAATAATAATAATAATAATAATAATAATAATAATAATAATAAAACATAATTATTGCAATTATAATTATTTTGATAATACTAAAGTAAATATAATAATTAATATATAAAAATTTATATATATATATATATATATATAAAAAGCTCCACAAGCATGGCTTGTCACTCCGGTAGTTTCTATTTATGATTTAGATAATATATGTTTGAAATCTGTTGAAGATAGTGGTGTAAATGCTATATTTGAATTAAAGAATATTCTTATTGAAGGTCATGCTCGTGATATGCGCTTAAACACTCCACCAAGAGGGGTTCAATTAATTTTAGGTACTAAGAGTTACCCATCTATGGTAGATACTATTGTTATGGCTAACCTTGGTTATTTCCAACTTAAGGCTAATCCAGGGGTTTGGGAATTACAACTTCGTTCTGGACGTTCTTCTGAACTTTATCAAATTATTAATGTTGGCAATAATATTCATTCTTGGTTAGAAGATAGAAATGAAGATTTAGTTAAAATATATGAAGAAAATGGTATTACCATTGCTTTAACTAGTTTCGAAGGTTCTACTGTGTTTTTAAGGGTAAGATTCAAAAAAAAAAAAAAAAAAAAAAAAATAGATATCAATAATGGAATCGAAAAAATATATATTTATTGATATTTATTATTTATTTATTATTGTAAAACAAAACAAAAAAAAAAGAAGTTAATAATTTTGTAATAATTTTTAATACTATTTTATTAAATATATTTTTTTTAAAGGCTGATAAAAAGAAAGGAATGGAAAAGGAAGATGTTTTATCAGAAGAAGGTGATGTCACTAAGAAAGATAAGGAAGATGATAAGATTTGGGGAAAATTAAAGAAAAAGTAAATAAAAAAATAAAAAATCATTTTAAATTAAATAAAATAAAATAATATATATTATTATTATTATTATTATTATCAATATTAATCTATTTATTATATATATATTTATTTATATTCAATAAACAAACAAACAAACAAATAAATAAACAAACAAACAAACAAACAAACAAAAAAAAAAAAAAAATTAGGCTTGGCATGGGAAATTCTAGTTCTACTAATAGTAGTGAAACTAAAAAGAGCGCAGATAAAATTAATATTTTTTCTGTTGCCTCTGGACATTTATATGAACGTTTATTATCCGTTATGACTTTAGGTGTCATGAAGCATACTCAAACTCCAGTAAAATTCTGGTTTATTGAAAACTTTTTATCTCCATCCTTTAAAGTAATTAATTAATAAATATATAAAGAATACTTTGTATCTTTTTTTTAAAAATTTAATATTTATTTATTTATTAATTAATTATTTTTTAAAATTTAAAAACTATTATTTTTATTTTGAATTATTTTATATAAAATTAATGATTAAAATAATTATTATAATAATAAAATAATAATAATAATAATAATAATAATAATAATAATAATAATAATAATAATAATAATAATAATAATAATAATAATAATAATAATAATAATAATAATAATAATAATAATAATAATAATAATAATAATAATAATAATAATAATAATAATAATAATAATAATAATAATAATAATAATAATAATAATAATAATAATAATAATAATAATAATAATAATAATAATAATAATAATAATAATAATAATAATAAAATAAATAATTATAATTTATAAAATAATAGAAATTCATTCCACACTTGGCAAAAGAATATGGATTTGAATATGAATTAGTTACTTATAAATGGCCACATTGGTTAAGAGCACAATCCGAAAAACAAAGAACCATTTGGGGGTAAAAAAAAAAAAAAACTTTTTTTTTTTTTTTTTTTTTTTTTCTCAATATATTAATAATAATATACAATTATATATTAAAAAATTCTAATTGTTTTATTTTTAATTTTTATTTTTTAGTTATAAGATTCTTTTCTTAGATGTATTATTCCCACTTGATTTAGAAAAAGTTATTTTTGTTGATGCAGATCAAGTAATTTTTAATTTTTAATATATAAAAATTTTATGTTTATAATAAGATTTAATTGTTAAAAAATTATAGAAAAAAAAAATTTTTTTTTTTTTTAAATGTAATATATGTATTAATTAGTAATCATTAATATATTATACTAGATTGTTAGAGCAGATCTTAAGGAATTAGTAGAAATGGATTTACATGGAGCTCCTTATGGTTACACTCCATTCTGTAATAGTAGAAAAGAAACTGAAGGTTTTAGATTCTGGAAAACAGGTTATTGGGAAAAGCATTTACATGGTAAACCATATCATATTAGGTAATAAAAAAATTATTAATGAATTATGAAAAAAAAAAAAAAAAAAGACTTTTTTTGTTATTATTTATAAGATTTATTTTTGATAATATAATCATAACTATTATATTAAAGATATATTCATCTTGTTTAATCATTAAATCTAATATTATAAAAAAAATTCATATTTATATACTTTTATAAATAAAATAGTGCTTTATATGTTATTGATTTAGTTAAATTTAGACAAGTAAGTTATATATATTTAGAATATAATTAAAAGAAAAAAAAATATTATGAATAATTAATTTTTTTTTTTTTTGCTTTGTTTATAATTATTTCTAACTATTAAAGATGGCTGCTGGTGATAGATTAAGAGGTGAATATCAAATGCTTAGTGCAGATAAGAATTCTTTAGCTAATCTTGATCAAGATCTTCCAAATAATATGCAAGATACCATTCCAATTTTCTCATTACCACAAGAATGGTTATGGTGTGAAACCTGGTGTGATGATGAATCCTTAAAAACAGCAAAAACTATTGATTTAGTATGTATATCACAAATTATAATAATTTAGATATGTATAAATAATACTATTATAATATATAAATATATACTAATATATTAATATATATATATATTTACATAATGAATTAAAATTAAAATTAAATTAAAATTTTAATTTAAATTATAATTTTAATTTTAATTTTTTTTTTTTTTAATGATATAAACATTTCTTTTAGTGTAATAATCCATTAACCAAAGAGCCAAAATTAGACAGAGCTCGTAGATTATTACCAGAATGGTCTGTTTATGATAATGAAGTTGCTGAATTTGAAAAGAAGGTAGAAGCCATGCTTAATGGTGAACAAATAAATGATAATGTCACATCAAAACAAGAAACTGTTGCTCAATCCAAGCCAGAATCAGATGATAAAACTAAAGAAAAAGACGAACTTTAAAAAAAAAAAGAAAAAAAAAATAAAAAATAAAAAATAAAAAATACATACATACATAAAGATAAGAAAAAGATAAATCTTAATTTATATATTTATTTCTATATTTATATTTATTTTTTATTATTATTATTATTTTTATATATATATATATATAAATAAAAATAAAAATAAAATAAAAGTTTAATGATTTTATAATGAAGAAAAGAAAAAAAAATTTAAAAGCAATGATGATAAAGTAAAAAAAAAAAAATAATATAATAAAATAATAAAATAATAAAATAAAAATATAATAATAATAATAATAATTAAAAATTAGAAATAGAAAATAATATAATATACATTATCATTGTATTTATACTATTTAAATCAAAACAAAACAAAACAAAACAAAACAAAACATATATATATATATGTATATATATATTTAAGAAAGGATAAAGAAATTTTTTTTTTTGCAAATAAAAATTATATATAGTCAATAAAAATTAAATAAATGTAATAATAATAAAAAAAAAAAAAAAAAAAAATTAAATAAAATAAATAACAAATAAATTAAATAAATTAAATAAATAAATAAATAAATAAATAAATAAATAAATAAATAAATAAATTAAATTGAATGTTGTATGAAATAATAAAAAGTTTTTTTTTTTTTTTTTTAATTTCCTTTTTAATTTCTTGTTTTATTTGCAATAGTTGACTTGATACTTGATATTTATTTATTTATTTTAAAATTTCTTAATTTTTTTTATTTTATTTTATTTTTTTTTATTTTTTTTTTTTTTTTTTTTTAAATTATACCAGATTCTTTATTTCAAGAATATTTATGAGTAAAGGAAATAAGTTTGATAAGATCTTTTTTTATAACTTTCAACTTAAAAAAAAAAAAGAAAAAAAAAAAAACTCTAATAATAATTTTTTTCTATCGTCGCAATTATTGCGAACTTTAATCTTTATTTATTTATTCTAATAATAAATAATAACTAAATCATTAAAACTATCTTCTAATAAATTTTTGGCTTAAAATTCATATCCAAGTACAGTCCTTTCAAGAATACTGATATTGAGGAAATATATAAAATGTTAATATCATAAATTTTTTAATTTTTATTTTAAGTTTATTTTTTAATTCCGATTCTCATTTTTTTAATTATTACCACAATAATTATTTTATTATTTTTTGATATTATCTATCATATTATTACTATTTTTTAATCAACTATTAGTTTTTTTTTTTTTTTTTTTTTTTTTTTTTTTTTTTTTTTTTTTTTTTTGATATGATAATATTACTGCTTACTACCTTATCTTTATTAATTTTTTTATTAATATGATAATACTACTGCTTAATACTTTATCTTTATTAATTTATTATTTATTCAAGTCATCCAAGTATTTTTTTACTTTCTTTTCCTTTCCTTTTTTTTTTTTTTTTACAGCCGCAATTCTTGCAAACTTTAAACTTTATTTATTCATTTATTAATTGTATGAATGTTTTTATTTATTTATTTATTCATTTATTAATTATATGAACATTTTTATTTATTTATTTATTCATTTATTAATTATATGAATATTTTTATTTATAAATAATAATAATAATAATAATAATAATAATAATAATAATAATAATAATAATAATAATAATAATAAAATAAATATTAGTTGTCCAATTAGAACATGATAATTTGTAAATAGTAATGTAAAAATAAAAATAGAAAAAAAAATAATATTCAAAATAAAGTGTATAAATTAATTTAGAAAAAAAAGTTCATAGATAACGAACCTCACTTTACTTTTATTAATTTATATTAGTTATTAATAATTACTTAAAATTATTATTTATTTTTTTGATTGAATGGATCATACATAATTATTAAAAATTAAAAGTAAATTAATTACATTATTTTTTATTAATTAAAAAAAACTTTATTTTAAAAATTATATTTTTTTTTTCATTTTTAATTAATCAAATTTAATTTTGATATAACAACTAAAAAAGAAAAAATAATTATATATATATATATTTTTTTTTATTTTTTTTACAGTACAATTATTTCGAATTTTTAACCTTAAATTAATTTTTTTTTTTTTAGACTTAGAGAATAACTTTATTTAATTTATAATAATAATAATAAAATTACATGATTTTAATGAAAAAAAAAAAAAATAAAATAAAATACATGAAATAAAATATTATATATTATAAAATTATAAAAGCACGTTAGAAGCAATAGCCTCTAACTTTTCCCATTCCCATTCCTCAATGATAACACCACGTCCATTATTGTGAGTAATAATTTCAGTATTAGTGTTATCTAACGAATCTGTGTCTATTCTTTCACCGGGAGGTGAAAATCCATGCCTTATCATTTCGACATCGACACTCTCGGCAACAGTAGATTTTTTTTTTTTTTTTTTTTTTAACGGCAGCAAACTTGCTTCATCTTTATTAATTAAATATATGATAAAATACATGTAATAAAAAGAAAAAAAAAGAAAAAATAAACAAAAAAAAAAAAAAAGAAAAAACAAAATAAAATAAAATAATGGTATAATATATTCTAGTTTCATTTAATTAATATCTGTAAGACTTCACAAGGGCATTATACTGAAGTATAATAATTAATTTTGACTTCACAATTTTAATCATAATTTTAAGATACGGCAATGGTAGATTCAACGGAATACTATTTCGAAGTTGAACTTTGTTTAAAAATATTGTCAACTAATTGTCTTTGTTCCCTATATAATAATATTGATATTAAATTAAACTTCCTTATTATCATTATTTTTGAAGTATCAATTATATATCTTTTGATTTTTTTTTTTGAAAAATTACCTATTTAATGAATAATCATAATAAATATTATGATATATAAATTTAATTATTCACTTTTTTATTTGAACTTTTCTTTTTGACAGAATAAATATAATCACACTTTATTGAAGAGTTAAAATAAATCCTACTCTTTTTCAAAGTTCAATATTACAATTTATAGTAAAAAAAAAAAATAATATAAATCAAAATAATATTTCATTAATAATTAATATTTAAATTTAATTTATTAAATTTTATTTTATTTTTTATTTGCTTTAATTTTTGCTTCATTTTTAAATATTTTACATAATTCTTTTTTTTTTTTTTTTTTTTTTTTTTTTGATTTTGATAATTTTTACATAGAATAAAGTAATATTTTTATTCCCCCATTTGTTGGAAATAAAAAATAAATTTAAATTCTAAAACAATATTCATTATATCAAAATTTTTATAAAATTCATCTTTCTTTTTTTTTTCTTTTTTTGTTTCTTTTAATAATTAAATTTATTTATTGACTTTAATTATTAGCAAAGTATTGTTCTAATTCTTCACTTCCTCCAATTAATTTACCATCAATGAAGACTACTGGAACAGTAGATCTGTTACCAACAGCTCTTAATGTTTTTGAGGTAATTCCATTGCGAGCAACAGTAACTTCCTCATAATTAATTCCATGTTCTTGTAAAAGCTTCTTGGCTTTAGCACAGAATGGGCATCCAACACGAGCAAAAATAGTACATACCTTTGGTCTTACAGTGTTTGGAGCAAGGTAATCAAGCATGGTATCAGCATCAGAAACTTCAAATGGATCACCTTCCTTTACTGGTTCACAGAAGAACTTCTTAATGACACCATTATCAACAAACATAGAATATCTCCATGAACGTTTACCGAAACCTAAATCACTCTTGTCAACAAGATAACCAATCTTTTCAGTGAATTCACCATTACCATCTGGAATAAGTTTAACGTATTTAATATCTTGGTCCTTAGCCCATTCGTTCCTATTTTATTTATTTTTAATATTATAATAAAACATAAAATTTAATATTTCCTTTATAAATAAAACTTTTTTCTTTCTTTTTTTTTTTTTTTTTTTGATAAATAAAAAATATATTTAAAAAATTATATTTATTCATTTAAAACTTCATATTTTTCTTTTTAATTATAACTCTATTTCTTATTTTATTTTAATTTTTTATTCTTTTTAAATATTATTAATTTTTCTGCTTTAATAAAAATATTATATAAATTTTTATCAATATCAATAATAATAATAATAATAAAAACTTACATAACGAAGGTATCATTAACAGATATACAGTAAATATCATCAACATTTGCAGCTTTCTTAATAGTTTCTGCTAATTCTTCGTAACGTGGAAGGTGAGAAGATGAACATGTTGGAGTAAAAGCACCAGGAAGAGAGAAAACAACAACTCTTCTGTTCTTAAAGACTTCATCAGAAGTAAGTTTAGCCCATTGATTATTAACTCTATGAACCCAAGTTACACTTGGAACAGTTTTACCTTCAACGTTTGGGAAAGACATCTTTTTTATAAAAATATAATTTTATTATGATATTTCTTTACTGTATTTATTTGTTTAGTTAAAAAAAATAGAGACAATTTTTAAACTATTTATATTTTTTAGTTCTCTGGTATAGTAAAATAGCTTTTTTTTTTTTTTTAATTTAATTTTTATTTCTTAATAATAAAATAATTTCATCAATTATTTATGAAATATATTATATAGTTATAATATATCATGTATAATAATAATCATATTATTATTATATTTTATCTATATATTTTATTTATTATTTTCTAGTTATTATTTATAAAGCAATATACTATAATTTTAATTATAATTAATAATTATGTAATGAATAATATTATACTTTATTTTAAGAGTAATTCCCTTTTTTAATTATAATACCAAAAGAGTCAAATTTTAATAAATTAGTATATATATATGAATATAATGGTTATATATTACAAACAATATATAAAAATATATAGAATTTCAAAAAAAGTTTAAATAATTATTATATATTGATAATATATGGAATATAGATAGTATTATTATCTATTTGTATATATTAATAATTACTAATTTAAATAGGTAAAGGATAAATGTAATCTATAAAAAATTTTTTAATATGTATAAATTATTAATTATAGCTTATTTTAAATTTATTAATAATTTAACAATCTTTATTTTTTTTTTTGGTTAGTATTAGTATAGTGTACGTAATAAATATTTAAATAAATATGAACTGATAAATAATTAAATATATAAATTATAATAAAAAAAGTATTTATTAATAAATAATAAATAATAAATAATAAATAATTAATAATAAATAATTAATAATAAATAATAAATAATAAATAAATAAATAATAAATAATAAATAATAAATAATAATAAATAATAATTATTTAATAATAAATAATAAATAATAAATAATAAATAATAAATAATAAATAATAAATAATAAATAATAAATAATAAATAATAAATAATAAATAATTAATAATAAATAATTAATAATAAATAATAAATAATAAATAAATAAATAATAAATAATAAATAATAAATAATAATAAATAATAATTATTTAATAATAAATAATAAATAATAAATAATAAATAATAAATAATAAATAATAAATAATAAATAATAAATAATAAATAATAAACAACAAATAATAAATAATAAATAATAAATAATAAATAATAAATAATAAATAATAAATAATAAATAATAAATAATAAATAATAAATAATAAATAATAAATAATAAATAATAAATAATAAATAATAAATAATAAATAATAAATAATTGAATAATTGTAAAGTTTTACGTAAAACATTAAGTAATAATAAATATTACATTAAAAAAAATCTAAAATAATTAATAATTATTAATAAAAAAACAAAATAAAAAAAACCACATCAAAATAAACTTTTAATTATGTGTAATAAATATTAAATATTTAGCTGAAAGGCAAAAAAGCCGAAGTTTATAATAATTAATAATATTAAAAATAATTGAAAAAATATAATCAAAAGTTAATTAATAATTTATTAATAATAAATAATAAATAAAAAAAAAAATTAAAAAAAAAAAACATTTATTAATGGTCTTTTTTTTTTTAATTTTTAAAATAATATTTATAATTAAAGAATTAATTATTATTCATTTCTTTTTTGATAATTAAAAATATTTTTAATTTATATTTCATCATACTAATAATATATTATTTTTGTAATTATTGAAATACTTTTATATTTATAAAATGAATCATGGAAAAATTTATAATTATGGTAAATTTTTATTGGTTATTAGAACTTTTTCAAAATTTGTGGCGTAAAGTAAATTGATATATCAATTATTGATTGAAAGAGATATAATGTATTTAACAATATGGCGTTTAGAAGTTGTAATTTAAAGCCATAATTTTTAAAGCCATAATTTTTAAGATAAATAATAAAATAATAATAAATAATAATTTGGAATTTATAAATGAGTTTAAAAATGTAAAAATATATATATATAATTGTATTCTAAATGATTATATGTATATAAACACTTAGTATTCAATTTTATATAATTATTAATATTATTAATCTATTTACTTCTTTAAAACCTCATTTATTATAAAATGCCACATTGATATATATTCATCAAAAGAATAATGTATAAAATATGTTTATTATAATAGTATTAAATAATAATACATTTTGACTTATATTAAATGTTTATATTAAAATAAATTGAAATTTAAATGAAATATTGTAAACATTAATAATAAAAACTTTTTGATAGGAAAATTTTCCTTCAATATTTTTATATATTTATGTATATATTTATATATATATATTTTTTATTATATAATATCATGTGTTTTATCTTATTTTTATATAATATTAATTAATAATTATGTTTATTTTTTTTATATATATTAGTTATTCTTTTTTTTTTATTATTTTTATTTTTATTAATTTATATATTATAGAGGTTCATATTTAAAACTAATAATAAATAATAATATTATATCCATATTAAAGAAGATTTGAATAATTTTTTAATAAATAGAATTTATAATTGTTTATAAAGTCTGTTAACATATAATAAAAATAAACAACAATATATCATGTATATATATATATTTTTTTATATTAATAAATATAAAATGAACTTAAAACATTCTTAATAAAGAATAAAAAAGGTGATTATTATTATTATATATATAATTATATATATATATATAATAAGAAATTCTAATTTTTATAACTATTAGATTTTAGCAAAATGAGCAAATTAATAAAGTTTTAAAAGAGAGAAATAAAATGTTTTTGGAAATTGAAATATTTATTAAAAAAAAAAAAATTTTATTATTATTAATGATAATAATAATAATAATAATTAAACTTTCTAATTGTGGCGTATGTACAATATACTAATGTGAAAATTATCAATTTTTACTTCAGTGGAGAAATCTTATTATAGACTGTTTTGATTACACTTAAAAATCATAAAGTATTAGGAAAGTAAAATTAATATATAATGATAATAAACGATATAAAATATGAAATATTAAAACAAACCCTCCAAATACATATGAACAAGCTATAAGCTCAACTGATGTAGAAGAGTGGAAAATAGCAATTAATGATGAACTATTCAATATGTATAATAATGGAGTAATGGAAATGGTTAATAAAATTCCAAAAAATGCACATGTCATTATTATAAAATGGGAATTTGCTAAAAAGGATAATAACAAAAAGAAAGCAAGATTAATGGTTCGAGGATTCAAGCAAATATTAAGGACATGATTTTTTAGATATATATTCACCAACAATACAAGAAGATAGTCTTCATTTAGCAATTGCTATTGTATCAATAAATGAATGAAATCTTAAACAATTGGATGTTAAAGCAAGATATTTAAATACCGATTTTTAGAAGAAAGAATATATACAACGATACCTTTAGGAGGCAAAAATTATAATAAAAATAAATATTGGTTACTAAAAAAAGGCCTTATACGGTTTGAAGTAAGCAAGAAGAATGTGGTATAAAGAAATTTTATAAAGAAATTTTTTAGTTTCTAATTAGTATAGGTTTTAAAAAATATGTTACAGATAAATGTCTTTTTTTGGTAAATATAATAAACATAATAAATAAGTTTATTTACTCACATTATATGTAGACGATATTTTAATCACAGGAAAGGATGATGAAAAAAATTATGCTATTAGAAAATTAAAAAACAAATATAAAGTATCTCAAGATTCTGATGCAAAGAAAATTATTGGAATAAATATATTTAAAACTAAAGATGGATATAAAATTAATCAAACTGATTGCATCAATAAAATAATTAAAAGATACTGTATGAATAAAATTAAACCAATTAAAACACCATGAAGAAAGATTACAGATTTTGAAAGGAAAAATTCAAATCCTATAAACGTGAATGAATATAAAAATTTATATTCATTCACGTAGGTGCGCTACTATATATCGCAGTTAAATCAAGACACGATATAGCTTATGCAGTAAATCAAGCTTCTAGAGTTTGTGAAAATCTAACAGAAGTTGATTATTATTCGTTAATACAAGAGTTTATAGTATTAAAAAGGAATAAAAAATAAATCCATATTCTACAGAAAGATAAAAGATTCATTTCATATTCAGATTCAGACTTCGTTAGCGATAAAAAAAACCAGAAGATCAACAAACGGGTGTATTTTTCTTTTAGAAAATAGTCCACTATCAACGAAATCTCAACTACAAAAGAATGTTACCTTATCTACAGCTGAAGTAGAATTTGTCAGTCTTACGGATTATGTCAAATAAGGTCAATAGTTTAAAAATTTATATAAAGAAATATTTAATAAAGATATTGAAATAAGAATTATGGTAGATAGGTATCTCTATTGCTCAAGATACAAATTTTAAAGGAAGATGCAAACGCATAGATACGAAGTATAAAATACATTCAAGAAGAAATCATAAATAATGACATTAAATTAAAATATATAGATACAGACAATATGTTTAGCTAGTCTTTTAACGAAAAGTATTTCAGATATTAAAATGACACGTTTTACAAATTTGGTTTTCAAAAATTAAAATAAAAAAAAAAATAAAAAAAAAAAAATTAAAATAAAATAAAAATATTATATAATACCTAATGTAGGGGGAATGTTAAGAAATATATATACGAAATATAAGACTTTTTATATTGTACATTATAAATATTTTATTATGTATACAATAAATAATATGTAAATAATATAAAATTAAAATTAAATGTAATATTGTTTATTTGAATCTTTTTATTAAAAAATATAAAATAATAATTAATATATAAATAAATATATAATATTATAATTATTGTGTATACACCACATTCTGTGTGATTCCTTAACACAAATTATTATAAAAAACATTTTCTTTTTTCTTTTTAAAGTAAATACATTATATAAATAAATTATATTATTATAATAATTTCATATTACTTTTTTTGACCGTTGTTGTACTACATCAAATATTTTAATATTTATGATTTTTTTTTATTAATATCTGTAGTTAATATTTATTTACTTGTTACTTTCTGTAACTTTTTTTATATTATGAAAAATTTTATATTATATTATCTTTTTTTTTTTTTTTTTTTTTTTTTTTTTTTTTTTAATATATTATTTTGTTATTAATATGTCTCAATTGAAACAATACCTTACATGAGAAGCAATTAAATAAATATATAAGTGTATAAATAGATAAAGATAAATGATTGCGAAGTATTAAAAAGTAAATTAATATAAAATTAATGTTTAAACTATTTATTATTATTATTATTATTATTATTATTTAATTTGGATGTGCTTTACAATATTTATATTTTTTTTTATTATAAATTAACAGAAGAATTTATATCAAATGTATTTTTGAGATATTTTGATTCTGAAATAAATTCTTGACCATTTTGATTATTTCTGTTATTATTAGTTTCTTTTATTAATTTAATATTATATTTTAATATTTTCAAAATTAGTGGTCCAACAAAAATAGTATTAATAATTAATAATATCAAAATAATTAAAATTAAAACAAAAGTGTATACAGCATAACTTTTTATTTCAACCATAATTACTGAATAACAAATAAATCCCTATATATAAATTAAATAAATTTAAAATTTTATTTAATTAAAAAAAAAAAAAAAGTTTAACATTTATTAACACAATAATAATAATAATTATATGTAAATAAATAAATAAATGAATGAATAAATAAATAAATGAATAAATAAATAAATAAATAAATAATTAATTAATTAATAAACAACAATAATAATAATAATAATAATAATAATAATAATAATAATAATAATAATAATAATAATAATAATAATAATAATAATAATAATAATAATAATAATAATAATAATAATAATAATAATAATAATAATAATAATAATAATAATAATAATAATAATAATAATAATAATAATAATAATAATAATAATAATAATAATAATAATAATAATAATAATAATAATAATAATAATAATAATAATAATAATAATAATAATAATAATAATAATAATAATTTTTGTTTACTTACTAAAAAAATAGATATTAAAGATGCTATAAAAATTTTTTTTGACTGGAATCAATATATTTATTTATTTTATTTTATTTTTTTAAATAATAGTAAATTAATATATAATATATAGGAAATATTAATAATTATTTTAATAATTATATAATAATAATTTATATATATAAAAACTTACGTCATTGAATTCACCTGGTACTATAATTAATTTTAATAAATATTTATTATAAAATATTATTATTATTATTATTATTATTATTAGTTTTATATAAATACATAATATTTTCTAAAATGATATATTATAATTTATTAGATATTAAATAAATATAATTTAAAAATAAAAATATACTTTTTCTTCCTTGATAAGATATAATAATTGATAATATTAATAACACATATTCTATAATATAAATTAAATTTAGTATTATTTCATTTCCTTTTGAACATACTGTATAATTATATATTCCAATATTATTTATATAGTTTTGTTTTGTTTCAATTCCATCTTGAGTAAATGACCATATAATTAATAGTATAAATTGAGATCCTAATACACATAAATATATATAATAATTTTTATTTTTATAATTTACGGTGCTAGGGGTTAATGATTTATTGAAATAAATAGAAATTATTATTTCTGACTTTATAGAATAGGAACAAATAAATCCTGATAACTTTGATTTTATCATATATAAATATTATATATTAAATAAAAATAAAAATATATAAATAAAAATTAAAATAAATATATTAATAATAACAGTAATATTTATATGCATATGTATAATTTTTTTTTTACTTTTTTTTTTTTTTTTTTTTTTTATTATTTAATATTTAAAATATATATATATATATTAATTTCATACCCCAAAAACTATTATCCAAATTTTCAAGATACATTTGGCTTTTCTAGGAACTCCTATAAAGAGCCAAATAGAGCCGTATAGTATAATACATGAAATAATATGAAATATTAAAAACTTTAAGCCAACCATTATTGTTCTTTCATTACGATATCTATAATAAATAATAAATCAGTATATATTATAATAATAATAATAATAATAATAATAATAAAGAATAATAAAAAAAAACATATATATATTGAATAATTATGTAAATATACATATTTATATTACATAACTAATTACACAATAAATTAAATATTATATCATATATAAAGAATAATATACAATATATTATTTAAAAATATTTACATTATAATAAAAATAAGATAAATGATTTCAATAAAAGAAGCTATAATTGTTGTTATGATCACAATAATTCCATTAAAATTTAAATAAGGAATATAATGACAATCTATTACTCTTTCAATAGGACTATCAGGTAAAAGCTTACAATTTATAAATTCTATTTTAGTCTTATGATTTCTATCACACTGATCAAAATTTACTTTAAATTTAATATTTATCGTTTCGTTACATATTGGTTTCAAAGAATCATCAATAATATCACAACATTCTTCAATGATTCTTTCAAAAGGTGTTTCCGTATTATTATGCTTATAATAGAGATGTGCAAATAAAAGTGATATTGGGGCTTTTTCTTGGAAATTATTTATTTCTGGACTATAAATAAATGGTTAACAATGTAATTGTAGTTTTTTTATAATAATAAAATAGAATATAAAATGAAATCAAAAAAAAAAAAAAAATTATATAAAGTTGTTACTTGATTAATGATTAATTGTATGAAATAATTATTTTTATTTTAATAAAATAATATATATATATATATATAAATATTTAATTTTAATCTTACAAGTTGCCATATGGAAACTAATATTTAGTATATAATTAATATTAGAAAAATTTTAATTCCTTTTTTTTTTTTTTCAAAAAAAAAAAGTTAAGAATTATTAATATTTTACCTGCATAGGTTTTGCTAATTTAAATGAATCTTCATATATTGAACATATCATTTCTTGTGTCTGTTCACTAGTAATTGTTTCAACATCCATCATTGATTTAAGTATTATTTTTTCATTTTTACTAATAGCTAATTCTATTTTATATTTACTATAATAGGTTACTGTGTGTTTCTCATAGTTTACTTCATTATCACATATATAATTTGTATTATTATTGAATATATTATTATAAATTGCAGAGTTTAATGAATTATTAGTTTCAATTGATATTCCTCTATCATTCCCAATGTTTAAATGAGTTAAATATACAATACTTGTAATATTATTTCGTATATAATAATAAGGATATGTTCCATTTAAAGCTAAAATTGAAGTACACAATTCCTTTTTAGTTCTTTGTCCTTCGTCTTTACATCTTTTTTTTTTTTTATAATAGTTTATAATAACATTATTTTATTTATATTAATATTTATTATTTCAAAGAATTTTTTATTTTAATTGATATAATATACAAATAAACCTTTGTCCATGAACATTTTCAAATGGCTTTATTTTATATTCATTTATTATTATAATTATTTTTTTAATTTTTATGATAGTTATCATCAAAAAAAAAAATAAAAATAAAAATAAAAATAAAAAAATAATAATAGTAATAATATTTATTAATCTATGAAGATAATTTTTATGTATGAATAAAAAATATTTAATAAATATATATATATATATATATATATATATATATAATTTACAGTAACAGAAATATTGCTTTCAGTACAATATGGATAATCCTCATTTATTAACAATTCAATAAATTTAAAAGCTTCATCTTTAAACGGAGAAGCCTTAGTTATTTCTAAACCTTTTATTTAAATTTTTTTTTTTTTTTTTTTTTTTTTTTTTTTTTTTTTTTTTTTTTTTTTTTTGGAAATTATATATTAAAATTTCTTGAAAAATATATTTAATTAAAATCTTAAATATCATTCGTACCTAATCCACCCAAATCTTTGTATAAATTATACATTATCAGTATATTATATAAGTATATTATATATATATATGATAATAAAAAGTTTTATTAATATATATATTTTTTAGTGAAATTGTAATATATTAAATATACATGATGAAGATCCAGGAAGATACTATGTATTTATATCATTAATATAAAATTATAAGTTAATTAATTACTTATATATTAATAATAAATAATAATTTGTTTAGTATTAATTTACACAAAATTTAATTTCTGGATATTCCTATAAAATATTTATTGATTAAATAATTAAAATAAAATTGTTAATTTTTTTTATATTAAAAAAATATTATATAATACAATTATTAATCTTACATAACTATATAAATTATCGTAAAACATTCCGTAAGTAATAGATTCTTTAATAGTTAAATCATTATCATAATGGATTGTAGGCTGTGCATCTACCGAATTTGGATAAGGATTATTTCTCCATTGTTCAATTTCTGTTTTATTTAACCACATTTCAATCTTTTTTTTTTTTTTTTTTTTTTTATTTTAAAAAAACGTATTACTTTATTAGGTATACTTATTTATCCTCTACTAATTAATATATATATATATATACATATATTAAATTGAATTATTACAGATTTAGATTCCACCAACTTTTTTAGTATCATTAATTTATTAATATAATCTTTATTTCTTAATCCACATTTTTTTATACCGGTTTCTTCATCTACCGTAAAAAAAGGAATATTAAGTGATTGACATACTGCTATAAAAAATTTAACATCTTATAGTATATATGTAATAATAATAATAATAATAATAATAATAATAATAATAATAATAATAATAATAATAATAATAATAATATAATTTACTTAGTGATTCTATTCTATTAATTTTTCAACATAAACATAAGTATTTACCTTCATAATAGCTATTAAGTAACTTAAATCCAGGATTACCATTCATGCAATTAGTAATCATTTCTGCATATTCAAATGCTTTATCCCAAGTCCACTAATAATATTATTTTATTGATACATTTGATTTAAATATTATTATCATTATTATTATGATATTTTTATTAATTAATGTTCAATAATTAGTTTTCTAAAAAAAAATATTTTCAGTAAAATTTTAAAATTAATAATTAAAAATATCTACAGTTTCTTTATAATTTGATCCCCTAAATAAATTAGCAATATAATGTATTTTAGAATATTTCATTATAGTCATTATAATATTACAATTTAAAATATATTAAGATAGTAAATTTACCAATAATCACTTAATGGCTTATCAATATTATTTTCATTATTATTGTATTCATAGTGTTGTTTATAAAAATTTTAATATTTCAAATTATATACATTTAAATATATATATATATATATATATAGTATTATTAAATAGTAATTTATATTGAAAATTTTAATTTGTTAATATATAATTTATTTTACAGGTGGATAATGTAAATCATATCCTTCACTTATACAATAGTTAAACGTAGTCATATTAAATCTAAATACTCTAAAATCAGTAGCAACAGGTGCTGCTAGCCAATTATTATCAACGTAATCTATCATTTACAATTAAATAAAAAAAATTTTTATATTAATGGTAATATTAAATATCGACACTCTAATTATAATAGCATTATTCAATATGAAATTATTTTTAAATTTTTACAATCATAATATGTATATTTAGTCAATAGATTTTCCAATGATTTTCCATTTTTTAGAAAATAATTTCTAAAATATTTATTTAAAGATATTGTTTCATCTTTTAAATATCGAACAGCTAACTTTTTTTAAAAAAATTAAATAATAATTTAAGGTATATAATTAAAGAGCTGTTAATTATTTATTTCTTGAAATAATTTATTTATAAGTATTTTTTTTTTTTTTTGTTAGTATTATTTTGGTACTTGTGTTGAACCGATCATTATCAAATCTGGACATGGTATACTATCATCATCATCTTTACATATATCTGCATATGCGTTATCATACCTTTTTTTATTTTTCATTTTTTTTTTTATTTTATTTTTATTATTATTTTTATTTTTATTTTTATTTTTAAATATAAAAGTATTTAAAAGTAATTTAATTAAATATTCTTAAAACAAACACATTTTTATTATTTTTTTTTTCTTTAATAAATTATATATACCATCCAACTGAATCTATTCGAATACAGAATGGTTTTTCATTAGTTTTTTTTAATTCATTATACCATAATGGAAAGGCATTAACATATATAGCTGTAGAAATAAATACAGTCACCGTTGAAGTATTCCAAAATAATAGTGTATTTTTTTCATTTTCACTCTTATCTATATCTTCTTCACTACATGCAATAATATATTTTATATTTGTTCTTATTTTTTTTAAAAAAAAAAAAAAAAATTAAAATCATTTATAAATATATTATATATAGGTTATATTATTAAAATATAATAGAAAAAAAAATTTTTTTTTATTTTTATTATTATTGTTTGTTTCTTATTCTTTCTTTTTTTTTTTTTTTTTTTTTTTTTTTTTTTTTTTTTTTTTTTTTTTGGATCATACAAGAATAATAAATTTGCATATTCATCAAAAAATAATTCATCATAATTATAATTTAATTGATATCTTTCTATTAGCTCATTGTTTTCATCATATGTTTCCATTACAAATTTTGTAGGCTTTTCTTCTGTATTTGATTGACATAAACATTTTTTTGTCCTTAATATGAAAGAAAACAATATAGATAGTATTATATAATTTATTACTAAAATCATTATGATTTCAAAAGCATTTAATGGACTCTATATTTATAATAATTAAAAAAAAAAAAAATAAAATAAAAAAAAGTTAAAAAATTAAAATTTTTTAATTTTAAATTTTTTCTTTTAAACAGGAATAATAACTCGTTATTTATTATTTTTTTTTATTATAAAAACTTTAATGTTAAATTTATACATGTAACTAAATTTAAAATAAATTTTTAATTTTTATATTTATATAAATATTTTTTTTTTTTTTTTTACTTTGGAAATAAATTATTCAATTACTAATAATAATTATAATAGTAATAAATTTTTAGTAATAGTTATTATTTAAAAACTACAACATATTTATATACCTAATTTTTTTTTGTATCAATTGTTCATATATTATATTAATAAAATTTATTGGAAATATTTCCAATATTTTATTTTTAATATAACATATATAAAGAACAAAGAATTTCGTGAGATAGAGTCAATGGTTAACGAGTATACCCTGGGGTCAATAGTCCGGAGTTCGATTCCACCTTACCACCCAAAAATAATCCATTTGACAGCCTAACTCTAAATCGAACAAGTCATCGTTTAAACTATGATCGTGCTTCTCAGTTGTATGTATACATTGCCTGAAGAGGTGATTCCTGTGTATTGTAAATCTTAATTAGTTAAAATATTCTCGTGATTATCACGTGTTAGAATAGATGATATGTGGGACTTCTATGTGCAATAATTTATAAGCAGTGGGTTTTTAAAATAATGGTTGCTTACTAATAAAATTATAATATTCTGTACAATTAAAATAATAATTTTAATTCCTATAAAATTTACAAGAGAGTCCTCCATTTCTAATATAAATAATCTAATCTATTTATAAGAAATAGGTATTATATTAATTATATATTCTAATATATAGAACTATATTAATTTTATATGAATTAAAGTATTATAATTATTATAATTATAATAATACATATTGAAATAAAATAAAATAAAATAATTATTATCAAAAAATATAAATTTAATATTTAATAATTATTATTAAATATACAAATATGTTACTACACATATTTGTTTTATATCATAGATTTTTTATATCATTAGATTTCTTAATTTGGAAAAAGGTTATGTAGTAAAGTAATAATAATGTTATAGTGTATGAGGTTGTGGCTTGCCGTATCCAGCATCTCCAAATCTTGTTGGTTCTGTAATTTGTGACTGAGAAAGTCGACTCCGAAATGGTATGACATGGGAGCAGTATATGTGGTCATCATGATACAATCCTGCTATAAAGTTGGTCTGATATTAGTTGTCTGTTGTGGCTGGGATTATATGATCAGACTTTATTTATATTTTTTTTTTTACAGCTCAATTATTACGAACTTTAAACTTTATATGTATTTTTTTAATTATTTGAATATTTTTTTTTATAAAAAAAAAAAAAAAACAATAAAAAAAAATTATTATTTGTCCAATTCGAACATAATAATATTTAGAACCGTAATGTAAAATAAAAAGTAATATTCAAAATAAAGTGTATATATAAATTCAGAAAAAAATTCATATGAAATGAACCTCACTTCCAGATTATAAGATTTCTATTTTTAATGGGAATTCTTAAGCCATATTAGGGTTTGAATTGAATATCAAAGAAATTATGTATGGTCTTTTCCTTCAGAGGCATTGGCCCATGCTAGCTTATCTTACTGTATTTTCAGCCATGACGCTCCTGGTTAGTTTGCGCTAACCCTTTGACAAGTACAAGCTCTAGGCATAATTTCTGTAATAAAGAGAGCCGCAGATCTCACCAAGAATGGCGTTTTAGAATAATCACCAGATATAATTTGGTTATTAAACAAAATATCCCATTCCTTTTTTTTTATAATTTAAATCAATCATGTTTTCATCCCTTCCACAAAGAAGGAACTTATATAATTGATACCATGTTCAAATATATATTTATACACTCATTAATCAGAAAATTACTAATATTAATACGCTTTTCACTAATCTATTCATTACATCATTAGTAACAATACTATTATTTATACTTTAATTATGAACATGTATATATATTACGTATTAATTTTTCAATCCAATGAAAAACTGAAAATTTTATGATAATAATTAACATTAATAAAAATACAATTATTTTTATATCACCAACATTTTATTTTTTTTAAAAAAAAAAAAAAAAAAAAAAATATGGAAAAAGAAAATATATATAATATTAATATTATTATAATTACCAAATAAATTTGAATAAATCGAGTTAACACTGAAAAATTAGTAATAGTTAAATCATTATATATTTTTATAATAATTAATAGTTATATGAAGTGATTTTTTTTTTAAAATTTATTATAATTTTCTGAGTTTATAAATAAATTTTTTATAATTTTTATAGGGTATTTTAATCAATTCATTATATTTTTTTTAATATAAATTTTGATTTATGACTTTTTTTTTTTTTTTTTTTTTTTTTTTTTTTTTTTTTTTTATAATCAATACATATGTAGAAAATAATTATTAATTATTATTATTTTATATTATTATTTATAATATTCTTTTTTCATTGAAAAAATTTTTTTTTTAATAAAATATTTAAGAATTTAAAGAATTCTCATAACTATTCATACTGTAATCTAAATTTTTAAAATTTATTTATTTATGCTTTCTATAATTTATGTTATAAAAGTTTATTTAATTTTTGTTTTATGTTGAAAAAGAATTAAGTGATGATGATGTTTTATCACTATTGTTTATAACAACAACTGGATTTGAACTTTTGAAAAAATTTATATTATATATTGTTAAAATTTTTGAACCTACAAAGATCAAATCTACAACTAATGAAATTAAAATAATTACAATTACAAAAACAAATTTCGGATAAAACGATTGTATTTTATTTATAACTGAAATATAACAGATGGTTAACTATTTAATAAAAAAAGTATAAAATGTGTTATTGATTATTTTATTATATTAATTAAGTATATGTATTATTTATTATTATTATAATTATTATTATTATAATTATAAATTATTAATTTACTAGCAAAATTGAAATTAAAGAAACAGTAAAGATCTTTTTTGACTATTTTTATTGATATAAAAATTTTTTCATAATTAATATTGATATTTCTATATTTATAAATTATAATAAAATATATATATATATATATATATATATAAACAAAATAATTTTGATTCATTACGTCATTAAATTCATCTGGGACTATTATAATAAAATGAAAAAATGATGAAAATAATTAAGAATAATAAGTTATTATTAAAAAAGAAAAATTCATAGAATAAAAAATATTGATATAATGCTTTAATATAATAATGTTAAAGTTGATAAAAAAATGAATAATAACATACTATTTCTTCCTCTATACGACATAATAATAGAGAGTATTAATAAAACATAATTAATTATAAAAATTCCATTTAAAATAGATTCATTTCCAATTGAACATGAACTATATTGGTATTCTCCAATATTATTTAAATAATCTTCTCTGATTTCAATTCCTTCATTTGTAATTGTCCATAATAATAATAATACAATTTGAATTACTGGTAATATAATGAAAATAAAATATTTTTTATCTTTATAATTTGTTTTTGTTATATCACTATTTCTATATACAGAAATAATCATTTCAGATTTTAATGAGTATGAGCATATAAGTCCAGTAATCTGTTAAGTTTAATAAAAACAACAACAAAAACAGTAATAATAATAATAATAATAATAATAATAATAATAAAATAATAATAATAATAATAATAATAATAATAATAATAATAATAATAATAATAATAATAATAATAATAATAATAATAATAATAATAATAATAATAATAATAATAATAATAATAATAATAATTAATAATAATTAATAATAATAATTAATAAAAATAATAATAGTATGGTTGATTAAAATAGAAAATTTATAACTATTAGTTTTAAATATTTATATCTATTTATTTATTTTTATTTTATTTTTAATTTTCATTATTTTTATCATTTCATACCCCTATTATAGTTAACCATACTTTTAATGTACATTTATAATTTAACAGTCTACCAATCCAGAACCAAGAAGAAACATTTAGAATTATACTTGATAGTTGCAAAAAAATCATAAATTTCAAACCGGAAATATAAATGCATCTATGTTTACGATTTCTTTTTTTTTATTCATGGATAAATATAATTAAAATGTAGTATAATTTAATTAATTAAGAATATTGATATGATGAATGATTATTATATATTTATAAATTTTTACTTTATAACAATTATAATTAATAAAATTTCAATTATAAATGCAATAATTGAAAATACTTCTAAAACTATTGCTTTAATATTTTTACGGGGTAAAAAGTAACATTCATGATTTTTTATCAATCCATCATTTATCTTGGTTTTACAATTTAAAAATTCTATTTTCATTTTTTGACTTTTTGGGTCACATTCGCTAAATTTAAATTTTATATCTTTAGTATCTGTACAATAGGGTATTAAAGAATCATCAATAATATCACAACATTCATTCATTATTTCATAAAATGAACCTGTATTATTATGTTTATACATTAGATGTGCAAACATTAACGATATTGGTGATTTCGTTGCTATGTTATTTATTTCAGGACTTTTATAATTAAAAATTAGTGTTTATATATACAAATTATTTAGTAATAATTAAATTATTTCATTAATATATATATATATAAACTTATAAAATATTTTACAAATTTAAGAACGGAAACTAAAATTTAATTGAATATTATTATATATATAAGTTTACAAATTAATATTTATTTATCTTAATATTAATTATATATTTAAAATTTTATTTGAGAAATAATACCCCAATTGGTTTTGCAATTTTTAGTGTATTCTCATATACTTTACATAAAGCTTCATTTGATTGTTCAATATTCATTTTCATGACATCTATCATCGAATGTAATATTAAAGTATTATTATTGTTAAGTGGAATTTCTAACTCATATTTATCATAATATGTTATTGTTTTGTTAATGAAACTTGCTTCATTATCACATATAAATATATCATTTTGTAATAAATGTATTAATATTGGATCTTTTGAATTATTTATATTTATAAATATCCCTTTATTAGAGTTGTCTGTTTCATCTTGCAAATGAGTTAAATATAGAACATTTGTAATATTATTTATATTATAATAGTATGGAAATGTTCCATTATATTGTAATAGGTCATTACAAAGTTCCTTTTTATTCTTTTTATATAAATTTGAACAACTATATTTATCATTATATTTATATATAATATTTCATTAGTAATATAAAATAATAATAATTATAATAATAATAATAATAATAATAATAATAATAATAATAATAATATTAATAAGAGATACAGTTGTCCAGGTATATTTTCATATGGCTTATAACATTGTAAAAATTAAAAATCATTAATATTTTCTTATCTTTTATAGTCTTTATAGAAGTGAAAATATAAGAGTTACATTACCGTAAATGAAATATTTAAATCAATTAAATAAGGATACTTTTCATCTATTAATATTTTGATTAATTCAAAAGCTTGACTAGGAAATTTAGATTTCTTTGTAATTATTATTCCTAATGTAACATATAATTTTAATTTATTATTAATAATCAATAAATAATAGTTATCATTTATAAAATATTTATACCTGTTCCTCCTAAATCTAATATTAATGGAAAATAGTAAATATAACAATTTAATTATTTTTAATAATATTAGTATAAAAATATATCAATTTAATTATTTACAAGATGAAGTTCCTGGAATATACTAAATTATTATATAATTATTATTATCATAATATGTTAATATAATATATATTACATTTTATAATAACGAATGTATGTATATATATCTTACCGCAGTCTTTATGTCATTATATTTTCCCTTAATTATAATTGAAGAAAGATTATTTAATAATAGTTAATTTTTTTTTTTTTTGAATTATTTAATATTCATTTAATATTATTTTATTTTCATATTAATATTTAACTATCATACAATATTAAATATAGTATCTAATAACATTCCATTTATAAATTTCTTCGGTTCATTTATTATTGTGTTGTTCCATTTAAATACTTTTCTTTCATATAATGAATTTTGCCAATCTTTTATTTCATCTTGGTCAAACCATGATTCTATCTAATAAATTTATTTAATGTTATAAATATATTTTCATATTATAAAAAAAAAATTTATAATTAATTCATTACAAATTAAATATTGACTAATTATCATTTTGATACTCTTGTTGATATATCTTTTTAATATTTTAATATTTAAAATTTTACATATTTGTTTTCAGCTAAATCTTTTAATATTAATAATTTATCTATATAATTTTTATTTCTGAAACCACATTTTTTTAAATTAGTAAATTCATCTTCAGAAAGGAATGGAATACCAAGAGATTGACATAAAGTTACAAAGAAAACCATTTCTTATAAATAATAAAGGTATTATTATTAATTAATTAATATTATTATTTTAAATGTAAATAATATTTAGTTGTAGTTTATTTTATATAATACCTTCGTTATCTTTATTAAGTAATGTTAATCCAGGTTTTTTCGTACACTCTGAAATAATTTTTGCATATTCGAAAGCTTTTTCCCATGTCCACTTTTTTTTTTTTTTAAATTATGTTTTAGGAGTTATAGTTATAGATATTAATATATATATTATATATTATAATTATTTATTTAAATAAATATTTACGGTCTTTTTATAATTTGAACCCCTAATATTATGATAATATGTATAAATAAATTTTATTCCAGTATATATTTATTCAAAATATATATTACAAAATTTATTTATAATAATTACCAGTAATCATCTAAGGGCTTATTTAAAATTAAAAATTTAAAATTTTATTTTAAATTAATAATTAAAAAAAATACAGTTTAAAGTAATTATAAAGAGATATTTTATTACGGGTGGATATTTAAGATCATATCCATCATTTATGCAATTATTAAATGTTGTAATGTTAAATCTCAATACTTCAAATTCAGTGAGTAATGGAACAGCTAACCAATTGTCATTGAAACGATCTATTTTAATTTTTTTTTTTTTTTATTATTTTTTGTTTAATAAATATTTTTTATGCTTCTATTTTTTTTTTTTTTTATGTTTATTTTTACATACATTCATAATATGAATATTTATTAAGTAAACTTTCAAAGGATTTCCCTGTTTCTTTAAAATAATCTTTAAAATAGTTATTTAAGATAAGAATATCATCTTTGTAATACCTAGTCATTAACTATTTTACAATTGTATTTAATCTTAATATTTATATTAAATATATATATATAAAAAATGATAATCAAATATATAGATATCTAAAATTACTTGATTTGTTCCAAGAATAATTAAATCAGGACATGGTGTTTTATTATTATTCTTACATATATCCATATTTGCATTATCATACCTTTTAATTAGAAAAGAAAGTATTAATTATAATAAATATATAATGAATATATTTTTTAAATAATTATATTATATATATTTACCATCCAACTGAATCTATTCTAAGACGAAATGTTTCATTTTTTTTTTTTAAATGTGAATACCAATATGGAAATACATTTATATACATTGCTACAGAATAAAAGAGTGATAAAGTAGATACATTCCAAAATACAAGTGTATTTATGTCTTCTTCCTTTTTATCGATGTCTTCATTATTATATAATATTATATATTTGACTTTTTGTCTTATGGATAAAAATAATATATTAATTATATATTATATTTTTTTATTCTTCACATAAAAATAGTATTATAATATATTTCATACAGAAAAAATAAACTAGTATATTCATTAAAATGATGTGTTTCATTATTAAAAGTTAAATCATATCTTTCTACAAAATTATCATTCTCATCATATGTGTACATTGAATATTTTGTTAAATTTTCATCTCCACGTAATTTTGGTTCTCTTAATGCTTTAATTAATATCAAATTGAAAAATATTATAATTATAAAATATATTTTTGAAGAACAATTCATTATAAATTTATTATATAACATTATTAAGAAGGTTATTGAAAACATTATATTAACTATAAATGTTTAAATAAGTATTATATGAAATTAATAATGTAATTTTATTGATAATGATTTATTTTAAAATATATATGTTTTATTCTAATAGTTTTATTCTATTTTTTATATTCATATTAATTCTTTAATTACATTACAATTTATATAAATAATTTTCTTATAAAAAAATTAAAGATATAATAATAAAAAACTTTCCAAGAAAAAAAAAAAAAAAAAAGCATATAGTAAAAAAAAAAAAAATAATATATATTTAAAAATATTTATCATAAATATTTTAATATTGTAAAACTTTAATTTATATAATTATTAATGCAAAAAGTATAACCATATTAATTTTATTTAAGATATATGATTTTTATAAATTTTATGTATATATATTTATTTTAAACTTTTGTATACAATATTTAATATATTCACTTTTATTTTATCATTTTAAAAAAAAAAAATTTGAATTAAAACTTTAATAATAAATTTGTATTATGTAAGTAGCTTAAATCATATTTTTATTTTTATAAACAATTTGTTTTTACTTTTTTCATTTTATTTATTGCTGAGAATTTTACTAGTATTACTTCTCCTAGTACTTCTTTGAAGCGAGGCCAGTTTAACCTTACCCATAGAGTTTCGTATTAGCTCTCTGGCAACTAAATAATTGTCAGAAAGATCGTAATTTAGTAGAATATATCTACATGGACACACGAAATCATGTACCCTACCCTCTCAAGTTTTTTAGTATCTATTCGAATATAAAAGGGGAACATTCTTACCTGTAACCAAACTACCATATTCAGTAAAAACCACTTTGAGGAAAACCTTGAAAATGGTCATAGGGCAGGTTCGAATCAGAAGCCTTATGTGTGCTAACCCCTAACCCTAACCATGGTTCGAAATTTGTTATTACTGAATCATAATTTGAGTAACTTATTATAATTATTGAACATTTCTGGTTTTATTATATTTATATTCAGTGTTTTTAATATTGTAGATATAATATATATGTTATCAATAATTTATGCTATTAGAATTATTAAAAATAAAAATATAATATATATTTTGATACTTATAATATTACTTTTTTAGGCTTATTGATAATAAATTACCGAACTTTTTTTAATAAAGATAATAAATTACAGAACTTTTTTTAATAAATAATTTAAATTATTAAAAAATTGAATATTAATATGTAGTTTCTTATATTAACAAAAATTATTATAAAATTTAAGATTAAATTACAGTGTAGTGCATTTCGCAATCATGCATTTCTAAATGTGGCGTATTTTTGTATGTGGCTTCTTTTAATAATTAATTAAATAATAAATATTGTTTTTTTTATATATAATATATTAATATTCAATTGTAAAAATAATTTTTTATATAAAAAATATTTTTTTATAATTCTTTTTTAATAGAATATATAATTATTTCTTTTGAAATAGTTGTTTAATAATATTTAATTGTAAAAATATATTATTATTTCTTTTGAAATAATATTTATTTATATATTTATTTATGATTGTTTAGAATATCTTAAAAATGTATGACTTTATTTTAAAATATTTATAAGTTACATTGCGAAATGCACTATCTCCACTTATTTTTAATTATTAATAATAAAATGATAGTTATAATATATATTACATGTTAATATATATTAATTTTTTTTTGATATTAATAATGTAATAAAACAAAAAAAAAAAAACAAAAAAAAAAAAAAAATAATAAAAATAAAAATAAAAGTATAATTATTAAGATAAAAATATTATTATGTAATATAAATAAAGTATGACATTATTATATTTCAGTATTTTATTATTGATTAATAATAAAAAATAAAAATGATAATATTTAATACATCTTATAAACTATTAAAAATAATTCAATATCATGTTGGATCCTCGACTCAGAAGCATCAATAAATATAACAAATAATATAAACTTATTGTCAAAATAATAATAAAATTACCAATAATAAAAATAATAATAATAATAAAAATAGTAATAATAATAATAATTGTTAGAATATATGAAATATATGAAAGATAAGCTTCATATGTATTGAGACATATTGTAATTAAATTAATATATAAGTAAGAATATATCAATATAAAACATTTAATTTTGAATAATTAAATAATAGTAACTCTTTATCATTAAATATGTTATTAAAGTTGACATAATTATAAACCATAAATTCCTGATTCTTAAAAATAATAATTGACACATATTTCATATATTTCACATATTCTATCAAATACATATAATAAAAATTAGAATAAAAATAATAATAAAGAATAATAAATAGATTAATAAATAATTGAATAGAGAAAATAAAAATAAATAAAATTAAATAAACTAATTTTTTTTATGAATAATTTATTAAAAAAGTTGATTATAATAAATTAATAAAGTTTAAGTTGTAAATTTTTTTTATAATAATTTAAAAAATCAAAATTATGTTATATATTTTTAAATTTTGCTTTATTTTATTTATTAATTTTTACTATTTATTTTTATTTTTTATTTTATTTTTTTTTTTTTTTAGGGTTAAATTGGTACTTTTAATTAAAAATAATAAATAAAGTAGATATAAAATATAAATATAAAAATTTTACATAAAATATACATAAAATTATTTTTTTTATTTTGTATATGTATTTTTTTTTTTTAAAGAAAATTTTTTATTAAAGAATATTAATATCAATTTTTTGATTTATACGTTGATTTATTAAGAATTCATTTATATATTTATTTTGTTGTAAATATTATCAATAAATTTATTGACATTATCTGATGCAGTGAAAAAATTGAGGTATACTTCTACAAATAAAAAGTTTAGTAAACTCTATAGAAATTAGAAAAAAAATAATACTAATACGAACACTGGACAGAAGAATATATAAAATATAAAAACCATAAATAGAAAAATAAGGGGGTGTGTCATTTCGAAAATTTTTATTACATAAATTTGTATTTTGTTGTAGTGCATTTCGGAAAACATGGCGTATTATAATGTAATAAATAAATAAATGAATAAATAAATTATAAATGAATAAATAAATTTTTAAATAATAATAAAAATAATTAAGACAAACGTTTATTATGACTAAAAAAATTTTTTTTAGAAAATTAAATAAAAATATATATATATATAATTACTACATATATATAATAATTATTATATTTTTTTTATTTTATTTAAATATTATTAATTATTATTAATACATTAATACCTTGTTTATATTATCAACAGAAAATACAGATTGAATAAAATAAAATAAAATGAATAGTAGAAACATAAATATAAGTACAGATTGAATAAAATAAAATAAAATAAAATAAAATAAAATAAAATAAAATAAAATAAAATAAAATAAAATAAAATAAAATAAAATAAAATAAAATAAAATAAAATAAAATAAAATAAAATAAAATAAAATAAAATAAAATAAAATAAAATAAAATAAAATAAAATAAAATAAAATAAAATAAAATAAAATAAAATAAAATAAAATAAAATAAAATAAAATAAAATAAAATAAAATAAAATAAAATAAAATAAAATAAAATAAAATAAAATAAAATAAAATAAAATAAAATAAAATAAAATAAAATAAAATAAAATAAAATAAAATAAAATAAAATAAAATAAAATAAAATAAAATAAATAAAATAAATATAAAATAAAATAAAATAAAATAAAATAAAATAAAAGTAGAATATTAAATAAGAAAGTACAGATTGAATAAAATAAAATAAAATAAAAAGTAGAATATTAAATAAGAAAGTACAGATTGAATAAAATAAAATAAAATAAAAAGTAGAATATTAAATAAGAAAGTACAGATTGAATAAAATAAAATAAAATAAAAAGTAGAATATTAAATAAGAAAGTACAGATTGAATAAAATAAAATAAAATAAAAAGTAGAATATTAAATAAGAAAGTACAGATTGAATAAAATAAAATAAAATAAAAAGTAGAATATTAAATAAGAAAGTACAGATTGAATAAAATAAAATAAAATAAAAAGTAGAATATTAAATAAGAAAGTACAGATTGAATAAAATAAAATAAAATAAAAAGTAGAATATTAAATAAGAAAGTACAGATTGAATAAAATAAAATAAAATAAAAAGTAGAATATTAAATAAGAAAGTACAGATTGAATAAAATAAAATAAAATAAAAAGTAGAATATTAAATAAGAAAGTACAGATTGAATAAAATAAAATAAAATAAAAAGTAGAATATTAAATAAGAAAGTACAAATTGAATAAAATAAAATAAAATAAAATAAAATAAAATAAAATAAAATAAAATAAAATAAAATAAAATAAAATAAAATAAAAAATAGAATATTAAATAAGAAAGTACAGATTGAATAAAATAAAATAAAATAAAATAAAATAAAATAAAATAATAAAATAAAATAAAATATAATATAATAATTATTTTATATATATAGGAATCTTATATATTTTAATTTTTTTTCATTTATTTTTCTAAAAAAAAAATTTAGTTATAATAACGTTTGTCTTTTAATTATTATATTTTATTATAGTAAATAAAAAAATTTAAATGAAAAGTAAATATTTTTAATTATTTATAATTCATATTTTCATAAACGATATATATATATATTAATTTAAATGATATAAGAATTAAAAATTAAAACAATAAGAGTTGAATAATTGATCCTATTAAAATAATTAATTATTTGCATAGTAATATTTATAATGTTTGATCAATATGAATCAATTATTATTAAAATATAATAATAATAATTATAATTTTAATAAAATAATAAAAATCTTTTATTGAATTTAATATATTTAATAACATAATTAATTTTGAAAAGTATATTGATATTAATAAAATTTATAATAATATAATATTGATATTGATATTAATAAAATTTATAATTATATAATATTGATATTGATATTAATAAAATTTTAACTAGTATCAAATAAATCGGTTTTAGTTATAAATTACTTAATAAAAATAACTAAAAGATAATTTCTATTAAGATTATTAAATAAACACAATAGGTAAATAAATTTGTATTTTTCTAGCATTTTTTTAAATTAAGGTTATTTAATTGATTTAAACGATATAAATATAAATTTAAAATAAATAAATTTTTATTTTTCTAGCATTTTTTTAAATTAATATTATTTATTTTAAATTAATATTTATATCGTTTAAATCAATTAAACATTCTTTCCATAATTTAATTAATTCATTTCTGTTGCATCCATTATAAAATAAATTTATTTCCTTACTTTTGTAATTTTCAATTAAAATTTTAATTTCATCAGTTGCACTAAATTTTTTTTGCTTTTTTTTTTCCAAGTTCCTTTAGTTCTCCTTTGATAATCATTATAAGATAAGTTTTCTTCTTCTTTTAATATATATATTAATTTATAAAATAAAGGTTTATTTGGAAATAAAGTAGCTATTATAAAATTCTGATGCATTGTTTGTTAAATGCTCTATATTTTCATAATAATTCCAATTATTAACATTATACTTAAGTAAATAATTTTTATTAAAATATTCTAAAAATTGTAGAAAATTATTATACTTTTTTTTTGACAAATTCTTTTTATTATAATATAAATATCAAATATATAGTTAGGGTTTATAAACGGTAAGTTCGAAATAGCTTTATAATAAATATATACATCATTATTATTCTTCACTTCATGATAACATAATATATTTTTTTGTTTTTCTAATGATCTTTTGTAATGCAAACACAATATTTAATATTTATATTGGGAAAAACTTTTTTTGCGGCATTAGATATACCTTGTTCAAAATCACAATGAAAATTAATTGTAGTAATTAATGTATTACTCCTAAATTTATTTGGATTTTTTTTTATTTCTTTAAATAATGTTTCATATGTAGATTGTTTTTTATTTTTTAATATAGAAATGGAAGTAGTGTAAAACATATTAAATTCCCCAACATAAGTTTTTGTTATAAATAACTGATAACTAAATTTCGGTGCTGCATAAAATGTACCGTCCGCAAATATATTTTTATGATAATTCGAAAATAAATATGCTTGGAATGGTAATTGAAAGATTATTAGATCTGTATTTTTAAATATCATAAAATTTTCATTTCTTTTCGTTTTATAATATTCTGATTCAATGGGAATATCATCAAAACTTTTTATGTTTAGAGGAAATTGTTTATTTATATTTCTTATTATTTGGATCTAATTGTACTATATTCGGGACATATAAGTTCCATTTCTTGAGAAACGGCATTAAATATATGTTTAGGTTTTATATCCATAGGAATTGAATTTTTCTTAATTTCTTCCTTAATTTTATGCTTTGCTTCTGATATAGACACATCAATTTCTTTTTCGAGATGGTTATGTAAACTTTCATATTTTAAAACCTCCTTTTTATCATTTAAAATAATTAAAGATTTACATTTATTTAAAGTCTTATATTCAGTGCATCTATAAATTTTTGATTTATCTTTCCTTTGAAATGAAAAATTAAATTTGTGTTTTTTATTAATAATAATTTGTTCATTTCCTCGATTTGTTTCACTTATTTCAATTTCTATATTGTCTTCCATTAATAATTAAAATTTTTCAATAAAATATTTTAATAAATATACTTTTAAATGCTTTGAAACTTTTTTTTTTTTTTAATATTTAAAATAATAAACCTTTTTTTAATTAATTATATAATTATTTATTATTTCTTTATTTACTATTTTATTTATTTTTATTTTTATTTTTTATTTTTATTTTTATTTTTTATTTTTTATTTTATTTTATTTTATTTTTTATTTTTTATTTTTTATTTTATTTTATTTTATTTTTTTTATTTTTTAATGCTTAAAAAATAAATTTTTATTTATTTTTATTTTATTTTTTAATGTTTAAAAAAGAAGTTTTCTTATTTCTTATTTTTTTTTTTTTTTATTTTTTAAGCATTAATAAATAAAATGTTTATTTATTTTTATTTTGTTTTTCAATGTTTAAAAAAAAGTTTTCTTATTTCTTATTTTTATTTTATTTTTTAAGCATTAAAAAATAAAATGTTTATTTATTTTTTATTTTATTTTTCAATGTTAAATAGAAATACCTAACCTAATTATTATTTATTGAAGTGTTGTATTTCGTCCAGTTGAATTTCGCCAAATTCTAGGTGGCTTATAAATTTTCGTCATAAAATATCACCACATTTATTATTCACGCCATATTGTGAATATATGGCTTTTTAAAAATTGTAGAAAAAAGCCACAAAAATATGTTACAATTAGATCTACTCCCCACGTAAGATTACGTGTTTGAAAATTTTTGAGAATTGTAATTTTATTTATTTAATTAATTAATTATTATTCATTAAATTTTTAATAAAATTAAGTTGCATAAAATTAAAAATATTTAAGCCATACAACAAAATACAAATTTATGTAATAAAAATTTTCGAAATGCACACTCCCCGAAAAATAATACAAATATAAAAATAAATTAAAAAACTACCATCAATTAAAAAAAACGATAAATAAAAAGTATAAAGAAATTTTAATATAAATTTTTACGCCATAGAATATTCGGAAAAAATCATTATTGGGGACATTGAATTGAACTTTAAAATAGATATAAAAACTTTAATTAATATAAAAAGTTATTACGATATATAAATATTAAAAGTATAATTTTAACAAAGAATAATTAAAGAATTAAAATTTCAAAATTATAAATCACAATTTTACATTATTTTATTTTATTATAAAAAATTATGTAAAACATTTATTCCTATATTCTAATATTAATAAATATTATATTAGTTATCATTTAATATTAATTAAATATAACTTAATATAATGAAATATAATATAAAAATTTAAAGGTATTATTGATATTATGATATGAATTTATTTATTTTTGTTTTTAGTTTTATTAAAACATTGGATAATATTAAAAATGGTTTTATTTGCATTTATTTCTATATGTATATAAAGATATATTAAAATTTAATTAATATAAAATTTATTTAGATACTAGGATTTTACTTTATTAATAATAATTAATAATCTCTGAATTTTTTATGAAATTTTATAAACTTATAATCTTTTCTTTTTTTTTTTTTTTTTTTATTAAAAAAAGATTTGTGTTTAATAATATTTTTAAATGAAATTAATAGAGTAATTTACTTAATTAAATTTTTTCTTCTTTTTATTTTTATTTTTATTTTTTAGTATATAAATTATTTAAATTTCTTTGAAAACTTTTTTCTTGTTGTTATATAATTATTGGTCTTCTTTCAACAATAAACATGCTATCAAACAGAGCTAATATTTTAGGACCAATAAATAAAATATTCACCAAATTTAATATAGTTATAATTAACAATTGAACAATAAAATAGAATATTGTTGAAACTGTATTGGCGACAACAATTGTATAACTAAAAAATAACTTTTAAAAAAAAATTTAGATTTAATTAATATTATGAGAATCAAATTATATTGCTAATAAATAAATAAATATATAAAATATTTACAAGAAAACATGAACCTAAAGATATTAAAAATATTTTTTTGGACTAATGTTATATAATATATTATATATTGTTTATATTAAATATTTATTTCTTTAAATATGTGTATAGTTTATAAAATAAAAATTTTATAGATACTTACATCATTGTATTCATCAGGTACTAAAATTATTTAAATAAAAAAAAAAAAAAAAATAAAATAGTAAATAAATAAATAATTCATATATTTATTTAAAATAGTATCAATATGATTAAAAAATAACTAATAATATTAAAAATCTATATTTTACTATTTCTTCCTCGATAAGTATTAAGAATCGATATAATTAATAATATATAATCAATGAAAAAAATTGTATTTAAAATATATTTATTTCCCATGGAACATGTTTCATAATTATAGTTTCCAATATTTTTAAAATTTACTGTATTAATATTTATTTTTTTACTTGTATATGTCCATATAATTAATAAAATCATTTGTAATATAAAAATGAAAATATACAATATATAAAATTTATATTTATTCTCTGAGGTTAACTTTTTGTTATTATATACTGAATTAATTATTTCGGACTTGATTGAATATGAGCTTATAAAAGTAGTAATCTTTTATATATATTAATAATAAATTTGATATATTAATTGTAATAATAATGTTATATAAAATTTCTTTTAGTAAAATATTAATAATAAATAATAAATAAAAAAATAAATAAAATAAAGTAAATAAATAAATAAATAATTAATTAATTAATAAAAAATTTTTTTTTTACCCCAAATATTAATAACCAAATTTTTAAAGTACAAAAAATTTCTTTTACTTCTCCAACCCAAAAAATTATAGAAATCTTAATTATTATGCTTGAAACTATTAAATTCATTAAAAATTTATAACCTGAAATAAAAATACTTTTTTCTTTATGATTCCTACATTTATAAAGTTATTCATTTGTTTGAAAATGTTATTAATAATTATAATGTATATTCTAAATTTTTTTCTACAAATTAATTTTTAAAAAAAAATTTAATTAACATTTTCTAACCAACCTTATAATAATAACAATAAGTATTATTTCAGAAAAAACAGAAAAGATAGAATATGATGTTATTAAAATTCCTTTAATATTTGTAAATGGAATATAGGTACATTTTATATTTTTTATTATATTATCGTCTTCAAAAGTTTTGCAATTTAAAAATCGTATTTTCATTGTTTCTGTTTCTTCATTACATTTTTCTACTGTAAATTTTATTTTATTGGTACTATTACAAAGTGGAAGAAAAGAATCATCTACAACATCACAACAATCATTAACAATTTTTTCAAATGAATTACTATATGTTAAATTATCTTTAAAGTAAAGATTGGCCGACAAAAGGGAGATTGGGGCTCTTCCTTCCAAAGTATTTATTTCAGAACTTAAAAATATATATAATAATAATAATAATAATAATAATAATAAAAATAATAATAAAAATAAAAATAAAAAAATAAAAATAAAAATTTTTTATATAAATTATATAACTTTAAATATATATTGATTAAAATATTGACTATTAATACTTACAATGTACTATATGGAAACTTTATTTATATTTGATGATTATTAATAACAACATTAGAGATAAATATAAAATATTTTTTTATCTTCTTTTAAAAAAAAATATTTAATAAAAATTTAAATACAAAATATAATATACCTGCATTGGTTTAGCTTTTCTTAATGTATCCTCAAGTATAGAGCATATATTATTATTTGTTTGCTTTTGATTTATATTACCAATAATTTCATCATTTGCAGATTTTAATACTATTGTTTCTGAATTACTTATCGGGAATTCAATTTTATAATTTCCATAATATGTAATTGTTTTATTTTCAAAACTAACTACATTATCACAATTAAATATACTATTTGGTGAAATATTACTAAATAGTTCATTATTTAGTGTGTCTTTTATATCAATCGAAACACCTTTTTCAGTGCCATCAAATTTATGAATTAAATTTATAAAATTTGTTATATTATTTTTAATATAATAATACGGAAAAGTTCCCTCATTTTCTAATAATGAACTACATAAACTTTTTTTATTTTGTTTATTTCTCCTATTATTATATAAAGATAAGCATCTTTTGTTTTACAAATATGTAGAACAATATAATTATAAATTTAATAAATATTATTATTATTATTATTATTATTATTATTATTATTATTATTATTATTATTATTATTATTATTATTATTATTATTATTATTATTATTATTATTATTATTATTATTATTATTATTATTATTATTATTATTATTATTATTATTATTATTATTATTATTATTATTATTATTATTATTATTATTATTATTATTATTATTATTATTATTATTATTATTAATTTTTACCTTTTTCCAGGAATATCTTCAAAAGGCTAATATTTATTGGTATTAATAAATAGTATATAAATATTTTATTTTTATGATTAATTATTCAAATATAATTTTATATTTATTTATAAAGATAGTAGTACATACAGTAATGGATTCATTTAATTCTGAAAAATATGGATAATTTTCATTAATTAAAATTTTTATATATTCATAAAGTTCATCGGGGTAATTTGACTTTTTAGTAATAACTATACCTTAAAAATATTTTGAAATTTTTTATTAATAATATATAAAATAAAATACTTATAAAAAACTAATACACATACCCGATCCACCTAAAACTTTTTTTTTTTTTAATGAAAAAAATTAATATTATTAATTTCTATTAAGTTTTATAAAAAAAAAATTTTTTTATTTTTATTTTATTTTATTTTATTTTTTTTTTTTTTTTTTTTTTTTTTTTTGATATTATTTTACATGTTGAAGTTCCTGGATAATACTGTTTATATATAAATATAGTATTAATTAGAATAAAAATTTATATATTCTAAATAATATTTATATAATGTTTTTTTTTTTTTTTTTTTTTTTTTTTTTTTTTTTTTTAATAAATGATATTTACAGAATATTTAATATCTGGAAAATCCTAATATTTAGTCATAAAAATACAATTATTATATTATATATTATATTAATTAAAAAAATTATTATAAAAATCAATTTATAATACCAGATTATTTAAAATATCAATTATCATTCCATTAGCTTTCATATTAACTCTATCATCATAATATTTATCATGTTTAAATATATATTGTTTATCTACAGATGATGGATAAGGTAAGTTTAACCATTTTTGTATATCTGTCATATCTAACCAATTTTCTATCTTTAATTTATATATATATATGATTTATTAATTTATTTATTTATTTATTTATTTATTTTTATTAATATTAATATTTTATATATTAGTTATATAATAACAAAATTACATAATGATTTTCTATAAAATTTTTGAAACCATATAATTTTTTTATATGTTCATCATTTCTTAATCCACATTTTTTTATTTCCAGATAATTATCATCAACAATAAATGGAATTCCAAGAGAATGACAAACTGAAGTAAACATTTTTAAATCTTTATTATAAATAATATTAAAGTTAAAAGTAGATATATATATATATATATATAAAAAAAAAAAAAAAAAAAAAAAAATAAAATAGAAATTTTTAGTATTTTTTTAAAGAATTATTACCTGCATTTCTTGAACCAACAAAACGTAATCCAGGTTTACCAGTACAATTAGTTATAATTTTTGCATATTCAAATACTTTTTCCCAAGTCCACTAATAATTATAATAATATTTTTTAAAAAAAAAGTTATAAAACTTTAATTACATATATAAACTTATACATACAGTTTTTTGATAATTCGAACCCCTAAATAATTAGTAAATGTAATATTGTTAATAATATATATATATATATTTATACATTATGTTTATATATTAATAATTTATATACCAATAATCACTTATAGGCTTTAAATTATATTGTTTTTGGCATAATAAAATTAAAATATTAATATATGAATACATAATTAATATAAATTTTTATATATTGCTTATATATACAGGTGGATAATGAAGGTCATATCCTTTTTCAATACAATTTCTGAATGTAGTTTCATTATATCTAAACATTCTAAAGTCAATTGATATTGGAAAAGCTAACCAATTATTATTTATAAGATCTAATACAAATATTATATATATATATTAAATATTATAATCATCTCAAAATAGAAAATATAGGTAATATTTAAATTATAATAATATTTTTTGTTCTTACAGTCATAAAATGTATATTTAAATAATCTACTTTGAATAGTTTTTCCAGTTTCTTTATAATATTTTAAATAATATTTATTTAAATTTAATGTTTCGTCTTTATTATATCTAGACGCAAACTATATAAACTTTATTTTAATAAAAAATATTTTTAAATCAACAAAAAAAATTCATTTAAATATATATAATTTTTAATACTTGGGTTGTTCCAAGAATAATTAAATCTGGACATGTAATAGATTCGTCATTATCATTGCAAATTTCAGCATTAACATTATCATACCTTTTATTTTGGTAATTTATTTTTTATTTATTTATATATTTAGTCTTTTTTTTTTTTTTTTTTTTTTTTTTTTAATTTATATGTTCATTAATAATTGTTATAAAAAGCAATACCATCCAACTGCATCCACTCTCATACATATTATATTATTGTTTTTTCTATTATCTAAATACTTTGGAAATGCACTTAAATATACAATAGTATTTCCAAAATATGATACATCAGAAGTATTCCATAGTATTATTGTATTTTTATCATTTTCACTTTTATCTATATCTTTAGTTCTACATAAAATTACTTTTTTTACATTTTGTCTATAAAGTAGAATAAGAAAATTAATAAATAATTTTTTAATATTTAATTATTAATTTTTTTTTTTAACATAATTATATATGTTATAGCTAACATAAATTTTATTTCTTCGAAATCATTAAATAAATATGTTGTATAATTAAATTCTAAACGATATCTTGAAATAAAATTATCATTTTCATCGAAAGTATCCATAGAATAGTCGGTAATTTCATTGTTTTGACAAAAACATCTTTGTATACGTAAAATAATATATAATACAATATATATTATATAACATCTATTTCTAAACATTGAAATTAAATATATATTCAAATAAAAATCACCATAAGATATTTTAATATTTTAAAAAAAATCCCTTATATACAAAAAAAAAAAAAAAAAAAAAAAAAAAAAAATAAAATAAATTATAAAAAAAATGAAGTAACAATAATAATTTATGAATTTTTATTTTTATTTTACAATTATTTTTATTCCATGGTTAAGTTCTTATTCTTTTTATCAGTTTTAAATGGGAAAAATTATATATATTAAAATTTATTGATAAAAAATGTTTTTTATTAATTAAAAATATATTAATAAAAATATACTTTTTAAAATATTTTTACATTTGATTTCTTATATAAAAAATTTTTTTATATTTATTACTTTATGTAAATTAAAATTTTTTTACTTTACAATCACTAAATAACTTTTTTATCTTTTGATATAAAAAAAATAGTAGCTCATTTATGAGGAGAATATCTATTATCTTAATATTTTTTTTTTATTTTTTAAAAAAAATAAGTTTGATCTAATAAATATATAATAAATTATAGTATATATTAATTTATGATGAGCAAAATCACTATATATATACTTTTTTAAATAAAATTTAAAGATAAAAAATAAAATCTTGTTTTTAATTTCAAAATCAATATATATATATATAAATATTTTTTTTTTTCTATTTCCGGTGCGTACCGCTCTATGCCACCTTCAAGACATGGGAATATTAAGGTAGTCACAACACTTTGTGGATATAGTCCCTACTGGACAGCCTTACTGTTATATTAAGCATTGGCGCTCTAACCATACATTTTATTGCTGAGATTTTCTAGCACGATTTTTCTCGGAATGCTTTTTCGGTACCTAATTCCCTAGAAGCGAGGCTGGAGTAACCTAACCCAATGAGTCACGTGTTAGCCCACAGGTAATAATATTTAGTTAGCAGATTGATTATTCGTAGTTTAGCTACGTACATATGAACCCATATGCTAGGAATTCCCTCGTAAGTATATTAATGACAGTTACTAGCGCAACCCTCTCAGGCCCACTGTTAGGACAGTATCTAGTCTATATTACTCCGGAATTTAAGATTCTATTATTATTTTAACAAAATATATTAAAATATATTTTTATTTATTTTATAAAATCAAAAATCTTTTTTTAAATTAATTATTAATAATAGTACACTTTTAGTATCGATTATATAAATAACTAATAAATAATAAATAATAAAACTTTTATTCTAT
>JACVTC010000103.1:422500-452500 GCA_016946835.1 Neocallimastix lanati (nom. inval.) | reverse complement strand
AATAATAAAGTTAAAGTACTTACAGATTTCCATATACTTTCTCGTATGGCTAATTTTTTTTTTTTTTTTTTTTTAAAAAAAAATATATATTAAAAATAAAATGACAATAAGTTTTTTTTTTTATTATTTTTTATTTTTTTTATTTTTTTATTTTTATTTTTATTTTTATTTTTTCGTTATTTTAAATTATATAAATACTTTCCATTTCAAAAATAAAAAAAATATATATATATATATACATATATATATATATAAAAATAAAAAAAAAAATTAAAATGAAATAAAAAATAAAAATCATACCGTTATATAATTATTTAAATTTTGAAGATATGGATTTTTTCCATTTATTAAGACTTCAATATACTCGAAAAGTTCATCGGGAAATTTTGAATTTTTTGTTATAACAATTCCTATATATAGTTTATATATATTATATCAATATCAATATTTAAAATAAAAATAAGATTAATAATATATGAATTAATAATATATAAATAAAAATTTTTATAATAATATATATAAATAGTGTATTATAATATTGGAAAAAGAATTATTAATTTTAGAAATTTTTATTTTATGATTTAAAAGAAAAGAGTACCTGAACCACCTTGAACTAATATTTAAATTAATAATATATATATATATACAAATAATTGGTTAATAATATTTTTTATTAATTTTGTATAGATATTCATTTTATTATAAAACAATAAAATAAAATAAATTTTATATATACATGATGAAGTGCCAGGCATATACTAATATAATTAATTTTGAATCAAATAATAATTTATTCGACATTAATAATAATAATAATAATAATAAATATTTTTAGCTAATTATTATACTAATTATTTTATTTTTATATATATTCATAAAATTATTTTATATTACTTACGCAATATTTGCAATCAGGTAAATCCTATTAATTGTAAATAAAATAATAATAATAATAATAATAATAAAATAAAAAATAAATAAAAAAAAAAAAAAAATAATAGTAATATTATAATAATAATAAAATATTAATTTATACAATAATAAATAATAAAAATATACATATATATATTTTATCTTTTTAAATTTATTATTTTTACGTACATATGTTGTTGAAACATCAAACATTAATCCATTAACAGTCATTGTATTTATATCAGCATAGGAATCAAGTAATGGAAATGTAGGTTGTTCATCTATATTTTTTGGATAAGGTGAATTTTTCCAATGGTCAATTGCACTTCTATCCAGCCATTCTTCAATCTATATTTGTTAAATATTATTAAAAATACAATACATTGCAATTATTAAAAAACAACATCCTTTTTTTTTTTTTTTTTTTTTTTTTTTTTTTTTTTTTGCTTTGCTTTGATTAATACAAATATATTATTTTCGTTTATTAACTTACATAATGATTTTCAAATAATTTTTTAACGATAGATAATTTATTAATATATTCTGGATTGTTTCTAAATCCACATTTTTTTACTTCATTTTCTTCAACTATAAATGGAATTCCAAGTGATTGACAGATAATAATGAATAATTTTGTGTCTTTTTTTTTTTTATTATTTTTTATTAATTTAATAAATTGATTTAATTATTCCAAATAATCATATAATTACAATATTAATTTTATTATAGAATATATCAAATTAAAATATATATATATATATTTTTTTAGTTTTGATATTCATTTTTAAATATGTATATATATTTCTTACCTTCAGATTTTGATCCAACTATTTTAAATCCTGGCTTACCAGTGCATTTATATATAATTTCTGCATATTCAAATGCCTTTTCCCAAGTCCACTAAATTAATATTAAAATAATAATTATTATTGTCTATTAATGAAAATACTTTTTATTACTTTTTAATTTTTTTTTTTTTTTTTTTTTTTTTTTTTTTTGGGAAATATATTTTTATTAAATAGTTATTATTAATAATTATATTATTAATTATAATAAATATTTTATTATTTATTATTTCCTACAGTTTCTTTATAATTTGAACCCCTATAATTATATATATTATATTTATCAATAAATAGAATTAATAATATTAAATCTTTATTTTTTTTTTTAATTCAATAGATAGAATTATTTATTTATTTATTTTTTTTTTATTTTTAATTCAATAGATAGAATTATTTAGTAAATATATAGTTACCAATAATCACTGAATGGCTTTATAATTTATTAAATATAATTAATAAAATTTTTGTTTTAAATATATATAATATATATCATATTTCAATTTATATGTTTATAATAATAATAAAATAGAAAAAATTTAAATTATATATATTTTTCATTAACATATATATTTTTTTTACTCTTTAAAAAATTATATTCAAAAAAATATAAAGTTTATATTAATTATTTACAGGTGGATAATGAAGGTCATATCCTTTATTTATACAATAATCGAATGTTTTTTTATTAAATCGTAATGTTCTATAATCTGAAATTATAGGAACAGCTAACCAATTATTATCGATACGGTCTATTTAATAAAAAATTATTTTTTTATATATATTGTAAAACAATTATATTAATGGATTCGTGAAATTTCATTTTTTATATAGTATTGTAAAATATAAATAGAATATATATATTTAATATTCATACAATCATAATGTGCATATTTATTTAGCATGCTTTCAAGTGATTTTCCTTCTTTTTTGAAATAATTTCGGAAATATTTATTTAAATTTATTGTTTCATCTCTGTAATATCTATATGTAAACTGTTTCATTTTTATTTATTTATTTATTTTTAAGAAGAAGTAGAGGAAATATGTATTTTAATACATATTATTCAATAATGTATTTATGATTTTCATATAAAATATATAATTTATATTATGATTAATATTACTAATGGAATTATAAAATTTAATTAAACAATTAATTAAAGATTTTATTTACTTGTGTTGTTCCGAGAATAATTAAATCAGGACATAAATGTTTCCTCTCAGGGTCATCACAATTTATATCTTCACTAACATTTTTATCCCTTTAAAATATTATATATATATATATATATATATATATTTTTTTTTTTTTTTTTTTTTTTGTTTGTTTGTTTTTTAAATATTATTATATAATATATTTTAATATTATTTACAATATATAATTTTATTTTAAATTTCATTATTATTATTTACATTTATTTTTCTATTTATTCTTATTCTTATTCTTCTTATTCTTCTTCTTATTATTATTATTTAAATAAAAAATTTAAAATTATATACCATCCAACAGCTTCAATTCTTAAACAAAATCGATGACCCTTTTCTTTTTGTTGATTATACCATATAGGAAATGCATCCATATATATAATAGTTGAAAAAATTTCATTTAAATTTGATGTATTCCAAAAAACAATAGTATCTTTGACATCGTCTGGTTGATTTATATCTTCTTCACTGCATACAATTGCTGTTTTTACATTTGGTCTTTAATAAATTTTAATGAATATATTAAAATTTTAATTAATAATAATTAAATATTTTCCTTTATTATATACTTATATAATAGTTTTTTATTTTATTTTATTTTATTTTATAAAAAATAAAGAAATAAAAAAAATATATATATATATGTATGTTTTATAGCATACGTATTATGTAATTTGTAATCATCTGTATATAGCTTTCGTGATTCATCATATTCTAACATATATCGAACTGTTAAATTGTCATTAGGATCATAAAGATCTAAAACAAATCTAGTAGTAAAATTACTTTGTTTATTTTGTCCATTACATAATATAATAAAAATAAATAAAAAAAAAAGAAACAATAGTAATTGAATAGAATTGGTTTTCATTTTTAATTTTTTTTTTTTTTTTTAAAAAAAAAAAAAAAAAAAAAAGATAAAAATATGAATATGAGTATATATAAATTATTAATTTATTTATTTTATCTATTTTAATAGATAAAAAGTACTTGTATAATTAAACATTTATTTTTTTTTTTTCTTTTTTTTTTTTATTGAGTTTTTATTTTAACTCTTTTTTTTATAAAAAAATTAATAATTGCATAATAACATCTGTTTAAATTAATATTAAACCAAGAAAAAAAAAATATTATATATATTATTTTTTAAAAATAAAAAGTTCTTATTCAATTTGTATATACTTTATTTTTGTTTTTGTTTTTGTTTTTTAAAAAATATATAAATTAAAGTTTATATTAATTAATAATCTAATAAAATTATCTATATTAAAATTTAAAAAAAAAAAAAAAAAAAAAAAAAAAAAAAAAAAAATATATATATATATATATAAGAAAAATTAATAATTATATTTTGAACAACATTTATTTTTAATTAATAATATTTTTTTAAAAAAAAAAAAAATAAAATAAAAAATAATAAAAATATTAAAATAATAAATAAATAATAAAAAAAAAAAATAAATAAATAAAATAAGGAATTTTTTTTCATTTTTCATTTTTTATTTTTTATTTTATCATATTATAATTTTTTTTTTTTAAACTGGGATTATCAAGAGGGGAGGACAATAGGACCTCAAGTCTCTTTCTTAAATGTATCAGATCAGACTCTTATTGGATTCTTTGACATATTATATCGAAGTCGACGAGGACTTCTCTCTAAGTAAAGGTAATAAGAAAGACCATATACCTTATTCACCGCTTTATATGACTGTTTCTTTTCAGTGATAACTTGAACCATCATCGAGGAGGAGGAACAACTACTCTAATCCTCTCACAGATCAAATGCATTAGCAAATATATAATCTAGTTACAGAAACACTTATCATGGTAAGCCAACACCAACTTCATTTATAGGGAAAAACCTTGGGAGTACAAAAGTGGAAAGACAAAAAAAAAAAAAAAAAAAAAAAAAAAAAAAAAAAAAAAAAAAAAAGAAATAGGATTAATTTAGTTTTAATTCTTAATTATTATCAAATACCATACCATTCATATTTAATAATATTAAATTACTTTATATATACAAAAAGAGAAAAATAAAAATAAGGTTAAGTTATTAAACATTTTAAAAATTCATTAATTTAAAATTTTTTCTTTTTTTTTAATTTTGTACTTTGAATCATTTTATTATATATAAAATATTATAGTAAAATAATAATAATAATATATTCATATTCATATTTCATACTACTATATTTAATTATAATTTGTAATATTAATAATATTAATATCAAAAATTATTATTAAATATCATGGTCATTTTCAAGTTTACTTATTCTACTGCATAAAAGAAATTTTGAAAAAAAAAAAAAAAAAAAATTACCAAAAAATTAAAAATAATTCAATTAATATGATTCTATATAATTAAAGGTAACACGTGGTATATATATTTAATTTTATTTAAATTTTGTTTAAAATTTTTAATTACTTTTGTTTTTAAAAATTACTATTCATAATATTCTTTTTCCTTCTGGTTACTTATGGTTATCTTTAAAAATTATGGATATGGTTGTAATGAATAATACTTTTATATTATATACCATCTTCATTATTCTTTTTCTTTTAATTCATTTTATGTAGAGCATCAAAAACGCTGTGTATACATTTTGTAATAAATAAATATATGAAACATTAAATGAAATCCAATATCTGTTGAATTAAAAAATTCTAAAAAACAATAAGATTAGCATCGTTAATATATTAAATTTAATTTATTTTTTTTTAGTCTATATAAATTTTAATATTATATATTTATATAATTATTATATTAAATTTAATTAAAAATAAATTAACCATATGATTTTTGAACCTTTTAAATATTTTCATTCTCCTCCAATAGAATTCTATCATTTTTCCTTTTGATAATATTGATTAATTTAAATTTTATTATTTAAGTAAATTATATTATATAAATTGCTACCCATTTAATATTTATTTTAATTAATTAATTATTTATTTATTTATTTATTATTATTTATTTATTATTTATTATTTATTATTTATTATTTATTATTTATTATTTATTATTTATTATTTATTATTTATTATTTATTATTTATTATTTATTATTTATTATTTATTATTTATTATTTATTATTTATTATTTATTATTTATTATTTATTATTATTTATTTATTATTTATTATTTATTATTTATTATATATTTATTTATTTATTTATTTATTTATTGTTCATTTATTAAAATAACATACTATTATTGTTACTAAAAAGGACTGATAAGTTATTACCCTCTGGCTAAAAAAAAAATGTGAAAAAAAATAAAAAGGAAAAAATCTCTATAACCACCACAAATCAGGGATCGTGCATTTCATAATGTGGCGTATATATTTTTAAATTAAAGCCATACATTTTTAAGATATTCTATATAATCATAATTAAATATATATAAATAATAATGTATTCTATTAAAAAAGAATTATAAAAAATTATTTTTACAATTGAATATTAATAAATTATATATAAAAAAAGAATATTTATTATTTATTTAATTATTATTTATTTAATTATTAAAAAGCAAGCCAAATATGAAAACACGCCACATTGCAAAATGTACGATTGCGAAACATACTAGATTTCCATAAAACCCTTTAATCCGAATAAATTTACGTGATTAATAAAATAATAAGTATTTCGTATTAAAATTATACACTGTCTCTTTTTGACTCAATAATTAAACATTTTAATTGTCTTAATTTATTGCCCTTTTGATTTTCTCTCCAATATTTCCTTTTTAATGAGATTAACACATTCATCTAATGTAAGAGCTATTTACCTCTGCTTCTTTTTTCATAAGTACCCTTACAATGTTATCTTCAGCAGACTCAATTATGTAACTAAATTTTTTTTTTTTTTATATCTGTAGTAATACCTTCCCTCCTAAACCAATTATTAATTCTAAATTTCCATATTTCTGCATCTCTACTAGATTCACCAATTCCCGAAAGAGTCCTAGTGTCAACCTCAACCCGTTTTCCAGTAAAACCACTAATGTTTACTACAACAACTCATTGTGCATAATTAATTATTATTTATAATAATGTGTCTATATTTAATTTATGTACTTGTATATACAATTATTATATATATATATTTTTTTTTATATGATTATTATTATTTTAAAAAAAAAAATTATAAAATTTTCCTAAAATTTATTTATTTTATAATAACATATATTGCATAACTCTCTATTCACCAAAAATAAAATAAATATAAATAACCAATAAAAAAAATTAAAATTTTATATCCTAAACATATATATATTAATTAATTCTAACTGAAGAGAATTTATTTAACATAATTACTAAACACCACTACTTATAAGTTATTTTTAACACAGTACATCCCCGATCATCTCCACCATTTTTTGATATGCGGGACTTTTATTATTTAATATTTAATATTAATCATTTATTATTTATTTATTAATTATTTATTATTTATTTATATATCATTTATTTATTTATTTTTTATTTATTATTTAATATTTATTTATTTATTATATATTTATTATCTAATACTTATTTATTTGTTATTTATTATTTATTTACTTATTATTCAATGCTCATTATTAAAATAATAGTATCCTATACTATTACTGCTACTAAAAACGATTGATCAGTTATTACCCTCTGGCTATAAAAAAAAATGTGAAAAAAATAAAACGTCAATCGCATGATCTATATCAGATTCTCTATTACCTCTACTCCATGAAATTGGGGAGCCCCATAAGGGAAGAATTTTCCAATTACTAAATTTAGAGAGCAAATTACCTAATTTCTCAGTAGGTAAATTAAAATCACCAACCAACATTGAAGGATGAGAAGAGTGACTATTTAACCACGACAATATTTCAATTCTAGCAGCTCTAGCATGAAGGCTATGGCCACTATGAGGTACGTACACATTACCAATAGAACATTTAGTGAAATTCCAAAAATTATAAGTATACAAGGAAATAATATACTCATAAGTGTTGTTTTCAAGAGAGGCTTGACAAGAATTATGAAACCCAATATAAAGACCTCTTTTACCGGGAATTTCATTATTAGCTTTTTTGAAGAAATGTTTATAGTTTTTTAATGATACTCGACATGGATATTTACTGCTAGAACCTGAACCATTTCCTGTTTCCTGAAAGCATAGGAAAAGTGGTTTGTACATTGAAATAAAGAATTCAACACTGTCTTTTTTATCAAAGTTCCATCCATTAGTATTCCAACTGACACATAAAGAAAATTCTTTAACTGTATTATTATTAATATGAGTGTTATTAATATTATTGGAATTATTATAATTGATTGAACTGGAATTTGAATTTGAATCTGAACTTGAAACTGAATTTAAACATAAATTTGAAATTGAACTTGAACTTGTACTTGAACATGAATTTAAACTTGAACTTGTACTTGATCTTGAACTTGTATTTGAACTTGAACTTGTACTTAAACTTGAACTTGAACTTAAACTTGTACTTAAACTTGAACTTGAACTTAAACTTGAACTTGAACTTAAACTTAAACTTGTACTTGAACTTGTACTTGAACTTGAACTTGTACTTGAACTTGAGCTTGTACTTGAACTTGTACTTGAACTTGAACTTAAGCTTGTACTTGAACTTGAATTTGAATTTTGACTTGAATCTGTATTTGAATTTGAAGTAGTGAATAAGTTGAAATTATATGATGAATTCACTTTTTCTGATAAGGCAAAATGTTTCCTTTTGAGTGAAGAAAAACTGTATTTATGATTCCTTTTTGCTACAATTAATAACATTAATTGAAGCACGTTTGAAACTATTAACAATACAATCAGTGATAGATGTTATTTCTTCTTCATTACCTACTATTTTAATTTTAAAGAATGCATCATTAAAATTAGAAATACGTTTAACTGATAAAACCTTATCATTTAATTCATTCAGAGTTTTCTTTAAATGTCTTCTCATTTTGATTTCTGGCCAAAATCGAGGTCCGCGGATAAAGAGTAGTTTCGTATTCTCCATTGGTATACCGTGGCACCTTGAACCTCTTAGAATGAAATTCTTATTTCTAATAAATTGGATTTCCATAATAGTAATAAAAAACTAAAAATTAATAACTAAAAAAAAAATAAAAAATAAAAGTCAGTTTTTATTATAAAGTCTTGAGTATAATGAGAATTGTAATAATTTTATATCTTTTTGGAGTAAATAATTTCGATAATTAGTAGTTTGTTGAATGATTGAAAAATAAATTGATTTAGCACTTTTTTCAGTATATTATTTAAATTGAATATCATAAAGTATTTAATGACTAAGATTGAATTGATGAAATAAAAATGGCACAAAATTAGTAAAGAGTTAAATAAATTACTACAAGATTTAGAGTGAATCAATCTCTTAGAACGTGATACATGAAATATATAGTCGAAATACAATTGAATACAATAGATTCTTACATGAGAATAGTAATACTACATGAAAATAGAAATACAATGAAAATGTATTACTAATTCTTGGGTGTAACTTATTTAACAATGTTCCAAAAATGCACCATTATATTCCGCAGTGAATGTTCACCAGAAAAATTTTACCAATAACATTACCATTGCGCATAATGTTATTAATTAACACAAAATATAACTTTACTACTATTTTGCACCAGTACTGTGGATCTACTTTATAAGAGTAAAGTTAATTCCCCTTGCAGGCGATTTAAATACATAAATCGAGTACACCCCTGCTCGGGTCTCAATAATAGTATTATTATTTAATTTTTTTCTATTTATTAAATTATTTAATTTTTTTTTTTGTTTTCTGTATAGTAAAAAAATGGAGATCAATACAACAAAGTATTTTATATATATCAAAAATTATTATATGGAAATATAATAAAAAGAATTCAAAATTTAAAATAAATTTTAATTAATAACAGAAATAATATTATTCAATAGATAAAAGGTTTATTTATTATTATTATTATTATTATTTTTTTTTTTTTTTTTTTTTTTTACTTTTTTATTTATTAATTTATTTTTATTTATTTATTTATTTATTTTTATATTTATTTATTAATTTATTTATTTATTTATTAATTTATTGATTATTATTATTTTTTTTTTTTTTTACTTTTATATTTATTTATTATTTAATATTTGTTTATTTACTATTTATTTACTATTTATTTATTATTTACTATTTATTATTTTATATTATTTTTTAATTATATATAAATAAATTTTCAAACATTTTATATGATTTTGTTCTAATTATATTTAAATTAACTACATAATAAAGATAACAAAAAAATATATATATATATTTAAAATATATATATATTTATATATTAATTATTTATTTTAATTTTTTTTTTTTATAAATATAATTTAATATTTAAATAATTATTTTTAAATTTTTTTCTTTTTTTAAATTTATATTTCTAATTTATATTTCTAATTTTCTATCAAAAAAGATAAATTTTATGTTTTTTTTTTTTTTTTTTTTTTTTTTTTTTTTTTTTTTTTTTTTTTTTTTTTTTTGTTCTTAAATAATACTTCTAATTCTCTATTAATAAAGATAAATTTTATAGTTTTTTTTTTTTTCTTAAATTTATATTTCTAATTTTTTATCAATAAGGATAAATTTTTAAAGTTTTTTTTTTTTTTTAATTGGAAAAAAAATTTTTTTTTCTCTACTCTTTCAATATATATTTATTTTCATTTTCATTTTCATTTTCATTATTATTCTTTTTTTTTTTCTTTAATTTTCTTTATTATTTTATTTTATTTTTAATTTTTAATTTTTAATTTTTAATTTTTAATTAGATGTTGGCCAAAATACAGAACGTTGGAATGGATAGGTTGGCAATTCAATTTTATGTAATGGATATTCTGTCGTTGTGTTAGGGTTGAGTCGCTTATGGAATTCTTTCCAATGGATAACATCCCCCTTCTTGTAATTTTCAATAAGATAATGATCAAGATCTTTTTCACTATCTTCAGAATTATTATAGTCATTGAAATTATAGAGAGGAAGCTTGATCATATTAGAAATTTGTAATTTTTCTGCAATACCAGCTATCGATCCATTCAATAAACCACTTAATTCAGATTGAGTAGAGTAGAAGCATAATTCTTCCATCACGTCACCATAGGTCTTCACAATATAAGTATTTCCCTTAACGACATACTTTTCCTTTAATTTATTATTATTAAGTAATACTTTGGCCATAGAAATCCAACAATTTAATGGAATTGTCTTTTCGGATTTGTATTCATGATGATTAGAGAGAACGAAAATATTACTTCTTAACTTACCAAGATTACCGGTTTTGTACCATTTCTTAATGGATCTAAAGATAATACCGGCCTTTGGTTGAATTAAAAGCTTAAGGAATTGGGCCGCTTTTCCGAAGGAAATACCACCGGCATTAAGAATAGCGGCAAGTTCACCATAGCCATAACCGACAAGTAAAGTTCCTTCGACAGGATGAATACTTCTGATGACCTTATAGAAGGCATAATGAAGGGCAAGAACAAGAACGTTACCAAGATAGCTCAAATTACTCTTCTTGCTTTCTTCACCTAAACTAGCCAAATCCTTAATAAGAGAATATTTATATTGGGTTAATTTCTTAATTTCTTTATCACATTCTTTTATGGCTTGTCGGAAGCTTGGAAGACGATGATATAAATCAGAGACATATTTGAAGAATTCCTTTGGAAGTTTTTCATTATGATTACCTTCAGCAAAAAGATGAAGATGAAGTCTATGTGCTGATTTTTGTTTTGAAGTTAGAATAGAAATTTCAGCTTCAGCCTCAGTTTCCCCTTCCCCTTTTTCTTTTTCTTTTTCTTTAGCCTCTTCGAACTTTTCTTCCAATTTTGACATTTCTTCTTCTAAACTGTCACTAAGTTCTGACACGTTTCGACCATTAGCAATTAATCTGTAGGCAAAGTGTTGACGACCAACATTAGAGGTATAGCATAGATCACGGATGTCTTCATCCTCATTCATATTTTCAATGATATTGAGGTAATTATCGTACAAGTCTAGAAGGGCGGCATAGGTCTTGGTGCTGATAGTTAAGAAGTGACGATCCTTACCTTCTCCTTCTCCTTCCACATTACTGGTTTTCTTAACGGATTTCGTGGAAGCGATAGTGATAGCGCCACTACTCTCTCCTGTAAGAACCTTTTCTTTCTTCTTCTCCTCCTCCTCCTCCTTGGGAGGAAGATATTGTTCAAGGAAGGTAACAATGATACTACCTTGTAATCCAAAGGAGGATACTTGAGCAATTAAAGGTTTTCCTTCCTCAGAAGAATTCCATGGTAAATTCTTGGTTGGAATTTTCATTGGAATCACGCTGAGGTCAATCTCCGGATTAAGTTCATTGAAATGAATATTCTTTGGAATAGTATTATGCTTCATGGCCACAATAACCTTAGCGATACCTGCTAAACCAGCAGCTTCACAGGTATGACCAATATTAGATTTAATACTACCAACAACTAATGGATTTTCTTCCGTGTGACTACCGGCGTAGACTTGATTGAGCGCATGAACCTCGATGGCATCCCCTAAGGGGGTACCCGTACCATGAGCCTCTACATAGGAGACTTGATCTGGAGTGATACCGGCGACCTTCATGGCTCTCTGAATCGTAATTCTTTGACCTTCCGAGGAAGGAGCACTAATGGATTGTCTTAAACCACTTTGACCACTACTGGAACCCAGGATAACCGATAAGATGTTATCCTTATCACGAATGGCATCCTCAAGACGTTTTAAAACAAAGGTCACACAACCTTCACTTTGAGCGAAACCATCGGCACTGGCGTCAAAGGTAGCACAACGACTATTCGGCGAAGTCATACGAGCCGCACAAGTCTTATGGAATTCATCACTGGAATACATATACTTTACGCCAGAAACGATAGAAAGATCACAGTCCCCACATTGCATAGACTGACAAGCAGAATGAAGGGCAGAGGAACCTGTAGAACAGGCGGTATCGATGGTGTAGGAAGGACCAAAGAGTTCATAGAAATAGCTGAGACGACCGGCAATACTACTTTGAGCGGTGGCATGAGCGGCTAACGGTGGAACTTTACCACATTTCTTTAATAGATCTTCATGTTCATGATCATTGTTCATACCGACAAAGACTCCAGTGATGGTATTTTTAAGCGAGCTTGGTACAATACCAGCATTTTCTAAAGCTTCCCAACTCGTTTCTAAGATCCAACGATGTCTTGGATCAAGAGCAGTAGCTTCTTCCGGTGAACAGTTAAAGAAGTCTGCATCGAATTCTGAAGGTTTAGCCACGTTAGGACGAACATCGTAACAACCCACACGAGCAAGGTAGTGTTCCTTGGGGCCTAATTGATTGGCTGGCTTATTCACATAGCCATGATGTAAATCTCTAGTTTTCACTGGAGGTAAGATGCAATCCCTACTTTTAGCTAAAGCCATCCATAATGATTTAGAATTACTAATAGCTCCAGGTAAACGAAAAGCCATACCAATGATTGCAATCTTTTTATTACTGGAGGCTCCATGGTCTTTTTCTTGAGAGGGAAGATAGCTAATATTTTCATAACCTTTTAAATATTTGGCAAGAGAAGCCGTCGTACCATAGGTAAAAAGAATAGCAGGAGAATACTTTTTATTGAATTTTCTTGACAAGACGTTGGTTAACTTGATAACCGATAGGGAATCAATACCATATACGGTGAAGGGCGCATCTGGATTAAATTTATTAAATTCTGGAGTAGAAGGAATAATTTCCTTAATTGATTCATGAATCATACGAATTGCTTGTTCAACTTCTTCATAAGCATGTTGATTATCTTCAATAATTTCGGTAGTTTCAGTTTTTTCGTTGTCATCATCATCATCATATTCTTGTTCGTCGTCTCCACTGTCATAAATTGAAGTTTCATCGTCATTGTAGGTTTCATCATTTTCAGAAGAATTTTCTTTAATAATTTCGGTACTGTCTGTCATATCTTCTTCTTTTTCATTTCCACTTCCATTTCCATCTTCAATTTCTTCTAAACTTTTAATTTCACCAGTAATAAGTTTAGAAATCTTTTTCAAAATATAATCATATTCCACCTTGGTAATTCTTCTAGAGAGACTACCTTTAGAGGTGGTGGTGAACTTCTTACCATAGTTGAGAATGACAATATTGTTAATAGTTAATTGTTTAGCCCAATTATTTAAACTCTTACTGTCATCCATGAGTAAGTTATAGATAGAGTTCCATATTTGTTTTTGAGCCGTCTTATTTAATAAATCCAATTCTTTTTTGGAAAGGGTTGCAGCATCTACATTAGTATTGACAGGTTTACCGTTATCTAAGATGATCTTTTCCCAGAGAGGTTCAACGAAACAAACGACTTCGGTCTTGGTGTCATCAATGATTAAACAGCAACGAGAAATATCCTCACATTCCGAAGAAACCGTACGTTCGAACGGAATAGGATTCATCTTAAGACCGGTTTCAAAGACAAGAACATCATCCGAACGAGAAACATACTTATATTTACCAGATTTTGGACTACGAATCACAATATCGTTAGTCTTAAGGAACTTTTTACCTTCAAAGTAAACGAAAAGTTTATCTGCATCAATATCCGTACGCATACCAGGCATATCCGATTCATAAAATTCACCAGGCTTTGCTTTGGAAATATAACCAGTGGTAAGAGTAGGAGAATGAACGAATAACTCACCAACACTAGGATCATTGTCATCAAGAGGTTTTAAATAAAGTTCACAATGTGGGAATTTAGAAAGATAGGTTTCTTCTCCTGGTAATGGTTTAGAATTGAAATCTGAAGTTAAGATTGCACCAGTTTCAGAGGAACCATAATCTTGACAAGTTCTAATACCAAAAGTATCATTGAACCAATCATCTATTGAATTACTGAGAGGAGCTCCACCATTTCTAAAACAGTATGGATTTCTTGAAGAAATAAATTTCTTCCATTTTTCACAATGAGGATGATGATCATCAAATAATTTTTTAAATTCGTTAAAATGAAATGGAAATAAAATAGTACGGTCCATTTTAACCTCTATCATATCATCTAAGATAATTTCTGGAATGAAACCAATATCTCTTAAATTTTGAGTATGATAAGCCACTGGACCACCATATTGAATAGTATGGAAAACACAACCATAAAAACCCAATAAATGACTAACAGGAATATTAATCATGAAAGTTGGCTTATTTTTCATTCCACGATAAATATAATTATTATAACATTCACCACCACTTGTCGTAGTTATAGGAACAAATTTCATTTCTATTGAAAAATTTTTTTATTTTTTTATTTTTAATTTTTTTTTAATATATTTAAAAATATATAATAGTAAAAATATATATATATACCGTATTAAAAAAAAATTAGTAATATATTAATAATACTTTTTTTTTTATAATATTTTAATTTATAATTATATTTATTAAATTAATTTTTTATCATAATTGTAAATCTATAGTCAATATTCTATTCTATTAAATAATATTTTCTAAAAAACTTTATTATACAATAAATGATCCATAAATATAATATAATTTTTTTTTTTTTTTTTTTTTTTTTGTTTAAAAAACTTAATTTTATATTATAATTTAAAAATTTTTGTTAAGCATAAAAAAAAATCAATTTATTAATTAAATAAAAAATTCATTCATTAATAAAAAATTCATTCATTAATAAAAAATTCATTCATTAATAAAAAATTCATTTAATTAATAAAAAATCCATTCATTAATAAAAAAAAATAAATAAATTAAAAATATCTATATAGATATTATTTTTTTTTCTTCTTACCAGTGCAGTGACCATTTTTAATAATGGCTTGTGAAGTAGAGGAAGTACCAATAATATAAATAATATCCGTAGCTAACCCTTGACGTTCAAAGGATAAACCTTTATTTTTAGCTTCAAGAATTTCATTACGGAATTCTTCACCATAAAGATTAATGGCAAGGATACCTTCTAAACCAGCTTCTAAATTCATTTCATTCTCGGTTAAAGGATACTGCCATTTCCAAATCCATTCATCATTTTCTTCCATCATTTCAATATCTTCTTTATTATCAAAAGGAATAAAATTAACATCATAGAAAATCATTTTTAAGTTTAATAATCTACACCAAAATTGTTTAACATCATTTCCTAATTTAATTGGAATTTGAACCACAGCACAACGTAAATACCATAACGCATAGATTAATAATTGATTCATTGGGGTATAAGTACCAATAATACCAATTCTACTGTTTGGATAAAGATCATATTTCTTTTTTAAAACATAGGCACAAGCTTTTATAAGTGATCCAAATTCATTGTAAGTAACTGTTAACCATGGTGATGGGTAATCTGAATGTGGTATTCCTTTAAATGGTTTCATTAATAAATTTTTTTTGGCAATAATGGCAATATCTTCGTTATCCTTAGTAAAACGAAGATTCATTCTATCAGTTATATTAGTAATTTCATAAATTTTTGTACTATATATATATAAGATAAAAAAAAATTAAAACAAAACCAAAAAAAAAAAAAAAAAAAAAAAGAAAAAGGTTAATATTGTATTTAAATTTTAAACATTAAAAAAAATATTATTATTACAATTATTTTTCAAATAAAGTATAATATACAATTATATTATTAAAATACAGTTTTATTTAATTATGAAAAAAAAAAAAAAAAAAAAAAAAAAAAAACTAAATAGTTAAATACAACAGTTATTATCTATTTCTTATTACAATAAAAAGAAAAAAAAGAAAAAAAACATACGTAATTTCATCTTCTCCATTCAAAAGAAGTTTTTTCTTAAGTTCTAAATCATCTCCATAAATAGTTCTATCCATATTAAATTTATTGTTCTTTTTTACAATGTTATTAGTATTATTAATAAATAATATAAAATAGTCTAAATGAATAATTAAATTAATTCTATTATAAACAATGTAATCTAATTTTTTATTATTATTATTTTTTTATTAATATTTTAACTATATATTTTTGATAGTAATAATAATTTCTATCCTATTGCCTTTTTAAAATATAATAGTAGTTAAATAATGTTTTAATAAATATTAATTTTGTGTTAAAAGTGATAAAAAAAAAAGTTCATTTCTTTTATTTTTATATTTTTTGATCAATTTTTTTTTTAAAAAAAAAAAATTAAATTAAATCTTACGAAAAAATAGAAATATTTAATCTTTAGGTAATAATTTAGTGTTTTTCTGTATTATATAATTAAATTATAATTAAATAACATCAAAATAAAAAAAAATATATATATATATATATATAAAATATATAAATATAAATGAATAAATATATATATAAATATATATATAATATTATATATTATATATTGAATACTATTCATTAAAATAAAAATTATAATTAGTAAATATAAGAATATTTAATATATTTAATTAATATTTAAATATAAATGTATCATTTTTTAATTTTTTTTTTTTTTAATTTCCATATTTTACAATTAAATAATTAAATATAATAAAACTTTTTATTATTTAATTATATAATATGGAAATTAAAAAAAAATAAACATTTAAAATAAACAATAATAATTTATAATTAAAATAATAAAATAAAGAAATAAAAAAAAAAAAAAAAAAAAAAAAAAAAAAAAAAAGAATGAAATTTAAATATAATTTGAAAAATATATATATATAAAAATGAATTTTTGTATTTTAAATATATTTATATATATATTTTTAATTCAATTATTAGTTTAAAAAATAATGTATATATATATATATATTTTTACATAAATTTATATTTTATCTTAATTAGTTAATCTTTTTTTTTTTTTTTTTTCTTTTTTTCCTTTTTATTAGATTTTAATTATTATTAATGATTATCCAATGAATGAGTAATTTATTAAAAAAAAAAAATTTTTTTTTCTCTTTTTCCTTTTTTTTTAACAAAAAAAGGTTCAATAAATTTTAAATTTAAATAAATATTATCTTAATCAGAAAAATAATAGAAAAACCTTTTTAAATTATATATAAAATAATGAAATGGAATATAAAAAAAAAATTAGCTTTTTATTCATTTTATTCTTTTAAATTTTTTCTTTTACATTATCTATAAAATGTCTGTTTATATCTAAAATAATATTAATAAAGAGAATATAAAGTAATGCTGAAAATATTTCAAAAAAAAAAAAAAAAAAAAACATCAATAGAGATGAATTTAAAAAAAATAAATAAAAAAAAAAAAAAAAAGAGAATCATCTATTCTAATTATATTTTCATGGATTTAAAAAAAAAAAAAAAAAAAAAAAAAAAAATTTAAATATTTTTAATTAATTAATTAATTAATAAATCTGTTCATTGTTTTTTTTTTTTTTTTTTTTTTTTTTTTTTTTTTTTTTAATTATCTTTAATTGAAGGATGATTTCAATTTTTTTTGTGTTTCAACTTTAAAAAATAATTTATCATCTCTTCATTTAATAAAAATAAAAATAAAAAATTTTTTTTCTTTTATTCATGAAAAGACATTAAATGTTAATAATTTAAAAGAAAGAAAATAATAAAAAGAAAGAAAGAAAGAAAAAAGAAATAATTAATAATATTATTATTAAATTATTTTTTATTTCATTCATTCATTTAAATATAATAGTTCAATTAGAAAGAGAGAAAAAAATATTTTATTAAGAGATAATCTAATATTTAAATTTTAAATAAAATAAAAAATAAAATAATATAAAAATTTTGATTAGTTGAAAACCTTTTTGAAATAATAATAAATAATAAAAAAAAAAAAATTTTTTTAAATCAAAAGAAAAATGAAAAAATAAAAAATTAAAAATTTATTTTATTAATTTAATTTTTTTATTTATGATAAAAATTAGAAACAAAAAAAATCTTATTTATTATTTTTATTTTGAAAGATTATTAAATAAAAAAAAATGTATAAAATAAAATAAAATATAATATATATATAAAATTAAGATTAAATATAAAAGAAAAAAAGAAAATAGGAATGAAACATATATATAAAGGGTTAAGAAATAAAAATAGGCTATCCTTGACCTATAAAATAAAGTAAAAAATAAAATAAAAAAAAGATTTTAAAAGTGATATTTTAGCCTTAAAAGAATAAATAATTTCTTTTTTTTTCAATAGAACATTTAAAATGAGAATAAAAAGGGAATTTAAGATAAATATCATTGATTTTGAATAGATATTAAAAAAAAAATTTAAATCAAATTTTAATGATTAAAAATATAAATATAAATAAAATAAAATATTTTTAATTATTTAATTATCATTAAATAATTCATTATTATTTATTATAATTATTTATAAAATACTTTTCATTTTATTAATGATAGTTATTAATTTATTAGTATAAAGACTTTTCTTCCTGATCTTTTTTTTTTTTTTTTTTAAATTATAAAAATAAAAAAAAAAATAATAAAGAAAAAAAAATAAAAATAAAATTATATATTATTAAATAATATAAAAAAAACTTTATTTTTTCCCTGTTATTAATATTAATCTTTTTTTTTAAATTATTTAATTATAATTTATTAATTTATTAATACAAAGCCTTTTTCTTTTTCTGACCTTTTTTTTTTTTAAACCTTTTTTTTTATTTCCTTTTCTTAAATTTTTTTTTTTATTTTTTTTTGAATAAAATTAAAATTAAAATAAAATTAAATTAAAATTAAATTAAAATTAAATTAAAAGGATAAATGGATGATAAATAAATAGAAAATTTAATTAAATTTAAAATTTTACATCTAAAACCGAAACAGCTTTTTCTTTAATAAAAATAAATAAAAAAAAGTTTGATTTTATTATAATTTAAAGTTTAAAATAGAAAAGTTATTTTTTTTTGTTTCAAGATCCATTTTTAATTATAATTATTAAATATTAATAGAGACTATAAAATTATAGATTATAAATAACAATTCATTGAACCAAAATCAATGAATAAAAATGTATATATATATATATATATCTATGTCTGTATATCTATATCTGTATATATATATATTTATTGTTTTAATGATTTTATTGAAACAAAATAGATTCAACAATTTTTACTACATTTACTACATATCACTTTATTATTACTATAAACGTTTAAGTGATATGTTATTTAAGTAATATGTCATATATTTTTCTTTTATTTCATTTCTATCTTTTTTTTTTTTTTTTTTTTTTATATTTATTTAATTTATTATTATTATTATAATAAATTAATATTAAAAAAAATTTCCTTTTATAATTATTTTGACTCATTAATTAATGATATGCAAACATAAAAATAGTTTATAATTAGTATTGATTTTATTGCTTTATTCATTAATTATATATTATATAATATAGTTCATGCATTGGAAATAAAAATATATATTATAATAATATTTAATAATTCATAAAAACTTTTAATTTCAATGGTTAAACTGTTTTTCAAAATAATTATTATTATTATTATTATTTTTTTTTTTTTTTTGAAATTATTTATTTATTAATATATTTATACTAAATAATATAATAATAATTATTAGATAAATAAATAAATAAATAAATAAATAAATAAATAAATAATGCTTGCTGTAATACTTTAAAATCTTATAATTTACATTATACTATGGAATGAATAATAATATACTTTTCATTTTATAAATAGATTAACTTAATCTTGTTATATGAATATGAATTCCATTACCATATTTGATTTGAAATAATTTAATAAATTATCACAAATTATATAAATTATTGATATAATATGAAAAATTCAAACCTTAATTAATATAAAATAGTTATTCAAACATAAATTAATGTCATAAATCAAATTTAAATCTAATGATTTTATAGCAATTTCAATATGTGGCTTGATTTCTAATTATTATTACATTTATAATTAATATATAAGTTTTATAGCATAAATCAATGTTTTAATTATATTATTATTATTTTATATTTATATTTATTTTTATATAGTTATTAAATATAATTATTAATACTTATATTCATTTAATAGTTTATTTTAATCACAAGAATAATTAATTAAATAGTTAATTATAACTAAATAACATAAAAATAAAACAATTCTCTGAAGTAAAAGAAATGTTAAGTTAGTGTTCTTTTAAAAGTATAAGAAAGTCGTTAGAGAGTTTTTAAATAGATGTAATTCTAATAATAAAATTAAATAAACAATAAACAAATAAATAATACTTTAATAAATTTAATGAATAAATCCCAATACATCATAAAAAATACATATGAGTATAATATATTAATTGTGGCTTGTGTAAAATACAATAAAGTTAAATATAATAAATTTAAATAATGAAATGTAATACATGAGAAAATAAAAGAAAATATATTTTAAGTTTAATTTATTTCAATTATAAAATAATATATGTCACAACTCTCAAACTTAATTTTCTGTTTTGTCAAAAATTATGTTTATGAATTTTGTCATTTTTTGATCCGTTAATATTTTTTAGTTAGAGCGTCTGCAAGCATGTATTGAGTTTCAATATATTTAAGCGCTATTCTTTTGTGTTTTAAATTATTTTTTGTTAAAATAGAATTTTTATATATTGATATATTTGAGTTTTGAATTTAATTCTTCATTTTCGATAGTAGTTTTTACTTGATATATTATTTCGTGTTGATTGTTATTTATTTTACTTCATTTTATTTTATTTTATTTTATTTTTTTTTTTTAATATTAAATCGTTCGTATATAATGCTTTCTTATCCAGAGCACTTTTCTTTACCCATTCGGATGGGCTAATAAATTTTATTTTAAATTTTCTATATGCTTAATAAAAAATAAATAGTATAAAATAGAGATAATATAAAATAAATTATATAATCATTATTTTATAAAATTTTATTTTATTTATTTATTTATTTATTTATTTATTTTTTATCCAGGCTTTGCATTTAAGGTAGACGACTTTTTACATCTAAGTTGATGGATATTTCATTTATTCTTGCAGGCCAATGCTAAAAAAAAAAATTAATTTTTTTTTTTTTTTTTTTTTTTTTTTTTTACACTATCTATGTTTAAAGTAGGAGAGAACGCTAACTCATCATCGATACCTCTTACCTGACTGAAAACCTCTGATTACTAACCTAGTTTTGTATTTTGAAATGTTATTATATCTCCATCAATTTTTTATATTGAAAATCCATTTTTGTAGAGATTGGTTTCTTTCCTGGAGGAGGGAGGGGGGGAAAGATTTTTTAACAAAAGTCATGATATTGTTGGTATAGAGGTTTTTTTTTTTTTAATTCCACTATTAATGACTTCTCTAAGCCAAGCCATGGTTCTTTGTCCTTTCCCATGTGTTTACATCGCATCATTGAATGTAAGTGGAGTTGTCAAGTTTAATATATAGTTTGAGATTTCTATGTGTAAATTTTTTTTTTTTTTTTTTTTTTTTTTTTTTTTTTTTTTTTTTTTTGGGATTATGCTTCTTAGATTCTTCGTTGATAAGTGGAGATTCTTGGTCTCTTCACAGGAAGGAATAGTGATGATGTAATTCGTCTGGTTTATATATATATATATATATATTTTTTTTCAAATTATCAGTTGTCTGAATTGATAAATTTTTCTGTAGAGTTTGGATCATCATGTTTTTTGTTTGGTTGGTTCATTGAATATATATTGACCATTATATAATTGGATTTTTTTTTTTTAATATGAAATATGTTATATCTTCATTGGATTTTTTTTAATATGAAATATATTATATCTTCATTGGTTTTTTTTTTTTTTTTTTTTTTTTTTTTAGTGGATGGATTAAGTAAGTAAGTTAATCTTCATTTTTGTTTTTAAATTGGTAAAACATGAGTCCATTCTATGTCTTCTATTAAGGTTGTTTTGGTTAATACTGAAAATTATTGACTTAGAGATTAACTTGAATGAATGATAGTTATGAAAATTATATCTTCCATATTATCTTGTAAATCGTATGAAAGATTCTTTATTTGTGTTGTCTTTCGTAATTACCTTCTTTTGTAAAGTTATTGGAAATCATATTTAGAATAATCATTTGAAATAGTCATTTTAGATCAATAATCTCTTGATCATTGTTTATATTAATTTGTTCTAGTCGTTTTGATTGTTTTTTTTTTTTTTTTTTTTTTTTTTTTTTTTTTTTTTTTTTGTGTATGTCATGTCATGTCATGCGTATCGAAGTGGGTTTTTTTTTTTGGAGATTCGGAAATAATAGGAGGTGTCATTGTCATTCATTCTAGAGTAGAGTGAACATCATTTTTTTTTTTTGGGAAAACTTGTGAATCGGTAGTGTTTCAATTTCAAAATTTCAGTATATTGTTATTTACTGTATGGTGATGCTTTACGGGTTGATGTTCATCAATGACTGCTTCTCTATAACTGAATGTATTTTATGGAGTATATCTTTCAATAGCATATTCCTTTTTTTTTTTTTTTTTTTTTTTTTTTTTTTTATTATTACCGTATCTTAAAAAGTAGTAAGGTTGAACCATATTGATTAAATAAAATTCAGCAACATATCCTGATCTGGCTAATCTTATTTCATATAATAGGTTACTGTTTATATAATTGGAATAGTAAATACATTATTGAAGTTGTGATATATTTTCCATTTGATGATTCCTTCGTTTAATACATATGAGAAAACCGAAATTTTTCTGCGGATATATTCCAAAAATTCTTCGGGTTTTTCATCTCCCTCAAGATTTATTTTCTCTTTAATCATTTTTGGACATACATTGTAAATAATCTTGATTTTTTCAAGATTACCTAATTTGTAAGCCTTTGTTGTTAAGAATTTTTTTTTCTTTAATTTTTTCTTCTTCAAAAAGGGCCATACTGTCATTAAAAATTCTTCAATTTTAAAGTGTACATTTGGCTTAACCAGTATCTAACATCTGCAGATTCCTTCTTATCGAATTCCTTCTTATCGAATCATTAACTAAAAAACATTAATGGAAACAAAATAACTAATTTTCAAAAATAAAATTTTTATAAAATAAAAAAATTTATTTTGAGAGGGAGTGTGAATTCTTTCTTATCGAATTCTTTCTTATCGAATTCCTTCTTTAATTTTTTCATAAATTTAAATGGACATTTACATCCTTTCACCTTTTCATGGGTGACTAACGTAATGTTGTTCAGGATGATGGAGTCAGCAGGAGGTTCCTTGGCTTCAAGGTCTTTGAGCTAAGCTATTTAACAAGATCATCACCAGTATGATTTACGGACTCGAAAATGGTTACGTAGTCAGATTCAATAAAACAGTAAAGTTTTTTTTTTTTCATATTTATTTGAGTTTATTGTAAATCTTTTCGTATCAGACACTATCAAAATTTCTTTCTTTAAGACTTTCTTCATTCTTAAGTGAAAAAATTCGGTGTTCCTTTTGTTGCGACTAGTATAAACGAGAAAGCAGATTTAAGAATTAAATTATTAAAGCTTTATTTTATTAAATATAAAATTAAATAAGATAATTGCAATTTACAAAATCTATGAATAATTGTGGCTTGTGTCAAATATAATGAAGTTTCATATAATAAATTTAAATAATGAAATGTAATACAATGAGAAAACAAAGAAAATATATTTTAATTAAATTTATTTCAATTATATAAATAATACATGCCAAAATCTCTCTTTTTTTCTAACAATTATTATTATTATTATTATTATTATTATTATTATTATTATTATTATTATTTTTTTTTTTTTTTTTTAAAAGAATTTGAAAATTGTGGATTATTTATTGTTTATAATTATAAAGAATTAAAATGATGATTGATAATGAAATATTTTATAACATAGTGAATATGTTACAAATTTAATATAAAAATAAAGTTGTTATATTCCATACATTTATAGTTAAGAACACATTTAAGTTAATAATATATATAAATGTATATTTATACATCACACCTGAAAAAACATATACCCTTAACTTCAATAAAATAAGAAAATAAAATTGGATATAAAAAAAAAAAAAGCTGATATATAAATATTTTATTAATATGCTAAAAGTTTATATATATTTATATATATAAATATTTTATTAATATATTAGTAAATAAATAAATATTTTAAAATTCCATAATTATAAGTACCAAAATTAATTGATTAATTATTTTTTTAAGTGAATTATAATTTTTATAAAAAAAAAAAAAAAAAAAAAGATAGTAAAAAATATTATATATATAATATGATTTATATATATATATATATATATATATATTTAAATAAATTTAAATAATTTAAAGATAATTTTCTTTAATCATATATATTATCAATAAAAAATTATTATTATTATTATTATTATTATTATTATTATTATTATTATTATTATTATTATTATTATTATTATTATTATTATTATTATTATTATTATTATTATTATTATATTAATAATTATATCTACTATTCATATTTGCTTTTACTGTAATATTCTATATTAAAATCATATTGATTATGATAATCCTTAGTGGTCATAATATTTGTTATATTCATTATAATTGTCTTTTTTATTATCTTGATTATACACACCATAAGGTTGTGAAGTTTCATTAATATAATATTCATTATCATTATATTCGCTAATTCCGTAATTGTCAGTGTAACCTCCATTTGCATTGTAATTATTGGCTTCGTTGTATTCACTGTATGTTTCATTACTTTTAACAGGAATATAACTGCTATTATTTCCATTATTTCCTGTATTTCTTATAATCATAATATTTTTAGTATTCATTTCACTCCTGGTGTTACTTGACCCTTCTCCTTCCCCTAATTTACTTTTACCATCAATCATAATGGTGAAGTGGGTTTCTTCACTTATATGTAGATAGGTTAATACATTAGATCCAATAAACGTAATATTGATCATTAATGTAATAATAAGAATTAAGGCTAAAAAGTACATATAAGCAACATTTCTTTCAATATCCACAACCACAGTAATATAGCATAGTAATAACTATTTTTAAATTCATAAATAAAATATTTATAGTTATATATAGTTATAAGAACATATATATATATATTTTTAAAGTTATTAAAAAAAATAAATAAATAAAATTAATATTAATAAAATTTATTAAAATTGTTTATTTTTAATAATTACCAATACAATAGATATTAAGGATGTAAAGAATATTTTCTTTGACTATGTTAAATATATATTATAATATTAAATATTTTTATTCATATAAATATAAATATATAAATTATTAATAATAATAAATATTTATTTGTTTGAAATAAGGAATAAATTAAAAGAATTTTTTTTTTTATATATTTACATAATTGAATTCATTTGGAACTATTATTAATATAAAAAAAAAAAGAAAAAAAGAAAAAGAAAAAGCATTAGTAATTATAATAGTAATAATAATAATTAAAAATATTTTTGAATTGTATTAAAAACAAATTATTAAACTAATTAAAAAAATTTACTATTTCTTCCTCTAAAGGCTATAAAAATTGATGATGCTGATATTATAAAAACAATAACAAAAATATATCCTAAAATTGTCTCGTTTCCATTTGAACAGGTTTCATATTCATAATATCCTACCCCGTTGATATAACGTGATTTTTTGATCAGTCCTTCATGTGTGAAACTCCATACAACTAACAATATAAATTCTATAAGCACGGAAATAACATAGAATAAATAATTTTTGATGGTATATTTTGAGTTTGTGATATGGGAATTATGATATATCGATATAATAAATTCCGATTTTATAGAATAGGAACATATAAATTCAGTAATCTTAAATATTTATATTTATATTTATAAGAAATAAATAAATAAATAAATAAAAAATAAAAAAAAAAAAAATTTTTTTTATTAATATTTTTTTTAGTTATAAATATTTATTTTTCTTTGACCTTCTTTTTTTTTATTTTATTCAATCGGTACTTTATATTTTAAATTTCTATTATTTATTTTATTTTTATTTCTACTTTTATTTCTATTTTTATTTTTGTATTGTTTTAATTAAAAAAAAAAAAAAAAAAAAAAAAAAAATATATATATATATATATATATATATATACTTACACCAACAATCATTGACCAAATTTTTAAAATACATTTTGATTTTGAATTTTTTCCTATCCAAAAATAAGCTGAAAGATCTAATATGATACTTGATAATAATAAGGAGATGATAAATTTAAAACCAGCTAAAACCATACTCCTTTGATTTCTATTCCTACATTATCATCAATAAATATAGTAATATTATTGAATGAAAAAAAAAAAAAATTGTATAGGTTAAATAATAATATTGGTAAAATGATCATTATTATTTTTAAAAAATAATATATATATATAAATATATTTGCTTTTTTGACTATTATTGATGTTACTATTAATTATAATAATAATAATAATAATAATAATAATAATAATAATAATAATAGTATAATTTACTTTATAATAATCATAAAGAAGAAAATTTCAATAATAAAAGATAAAAGTGTAAAGACTTCTACAATTAACCCTTTATAATTTTCATGAGAAATATAGGGACATTCCACCGTTCTTGGCAAATTGTCATTCTCTTCCAACTTACAATTTTTATATATAATATCCATTGTATCAATTCCTTCATGACATTCACTCACTTCAATTTTAATTTTTGAATTTTTTTTACAATAGGGTAAAAAACTATCATCAATAATATCACAGCATTCATTAACAATATCTTTAAATGTTCTTTGATAGGTAATATTTTGTTTATAGTAGAGATTTGCTAAAAGTAAGGAAATGGGTGATTTATTTTCAAATTCGTTAATTTCCATACTTTTATATAAATATATATATATATATATATATATATATATATATATTTTATTTTTTTATTTTTTTTATTTTTTTAATTTTAATATATATAATATTATAATATTAATGAAAATTTTTAAATTTATTAATTATTATATTAATAAATCTTTAATAGTTCATTATTTTAATTAATTATATCAATATAATTATAATCCTTTTATTAATATTTACAATACGTTATATGGAAACTAAACAATAATTAAATTTTTTTTTGTTAATATATTTAAAGAAATTTTATAATTTATAATTATATTAATAGTAATAATGAATATATAATTAGATTTTATTATTCTTATTATTTTTATACAAGATTTAAATGTTAAATGTTATATATATGTAAATATATATAATTTAAATAAAAAAAAAAGAAAAATAACAAGACTTACTTGAATTGGTTTTGCATCTTTTAAGTATTCATCATAGATAGAACAAACTTTTTTATTGGTTTGTTTCTCATTGAAACCTCCATGATAATCTCTCATAGATTTTAATATAATAGTTTCATTATGACTCAATGGAAATTCTAATCTAAATTGATCATAGTACGCTATTCTGTTATGATCATAACTAGCGGAGTAATTGCAATTATAGGTATCTGATTTAAAAACTTTACGAAGTTCTGAATCATTTAGAAAAGCCTCACTATCCATATTAATGGTAATCCTATTCACTAAACCATTTGATACTACATGATTTAAATATACAATATGGATTTTACCATTATAGATGAAATAGTATGGAAAAGTCCCTGGAGTACCAATAACAGAATTGCATTGATCCATCTTACTTTCTTCTTTCTCATTATTCTCACATCTTTTTTTTTTTTTTAATTAATTAATTTTTAAGAGTATAATCAATTGAAATATTTATAGATATACAATTATTATTATTATATATTTTCAAAACGAAAATAAAAAAAAAAAAAAAAAAAAAAAAAAAAAAAATTAAAATATATTATTTTTTCTTCATTTCATACTTGCTTCCATGTACTTTTTCAAATGGCTATTTTTTTTTTTTTTAAAAAAAAAAAAAAAAAAAAATATTATTTTTAATATAATAGTTAATAAATCAATAAATAATAAAATTTAATTAGTATTACTTATACATCGTATATCTATTTATATATCATTAATAAAATTCATAATAAATAAAATAAATACAAATATAAATAAATATATATATATATATTTACTGTCATTGAAATATTCAAATAAGTAAAGTAGGGATACTTTTTATCAATTAATATTTCAATATACTTAAAAATTTCATCATGATATTTTGAATGCTTGGTTATTACAATACCTTTATTATTTATTTATTTATTTATTTATTTATTTATTTATTTATTTATTTATTTATTTATTTATTTATTTATATATATATTTAATTATAATTTTTTAGTAAAATATATATATATATATATCTGTAATATTTTAAAGTATTTTTATTATATGGTAATATTGTTGATATCTATTTTGTTTTATTATATACCTGCACCACCTAGAACTATATTATATTGAAATATATTGAAATAGATATAACATATTAATTTTTCTTCTCTATATTAAATCATTATATTTCTATTATCTCTATTAAATTTAAAAAAAATTAAAATATGTACATGATGAACCTCCTGGCATATACTATTAATTTTAAGATAATAGAATATTAGATTTTTTAGTTGAAAATATATATATATATATATAATTTTAATTACTCATTATCTTTTTTTATTTATTTATTTATTTAATATAAAATTATTGTATTTTTTTTTAAATAATATATAAATTATTTATTTACTGAATAATTAACACCAGGATACTCCTATTTTTTTTTTTTTTTTTTTTTTTAATTTTTTAATTATTTTTTTTTTTTTTTTTTTTTTTTTTTTTTTTTTGATTTTTAAAAGAAAAAAATTTTTTTTTTTAAAAATAATTTAGTTTTAATTTTATAGTATTAATAAAAATATGAAAATTATTATTATTATTATTATTACAATATTTAATATTATATATATGTATTGTTTTTCTAATTTATTTAATATTTACGTAAGAAGTTAAAATATCAAACAGCATTCCATTTATTGAAAATTTTTTAGAATTGACTTGTTCAGCCTTAGGTGAAAAAATGGGTTGATCTTCTATTGATA